>JAOBAZ010001352.1:0-13707 GCA_026546875.1 Pteroeides caledonicum | reverse complement strand
ATTACTAGTCTACTACTTTGATTTCTACGTAAACTTCTTTATGCTTTGACTATTTCTGACTGCGAATTGTCAAATCATCGGTGTTTCTAGTGTGTCAACTTCTAGAGCGAACACAAGCACACATTGTGTGCCTATTTTTTGAGCTTGTTCTATGCACACACGGTTTATCAGAAATTGCGACAAATTCCCGTACTTTTTAACTTTTGCATAACGTAAAGAATGACGTACCAATAACCAAGTTCTTTCTTGTTTGTACCTATGGTTTGTACAACAATTGAACAACCGGGCCCAGGCCTTCAGTTGCTAAGCAACAAACCAGGCCCATAAAATAAAACGACATTTCTGAAACTTTTTTTTTCAAAACGAAAATCCTTAACATTCTAGTCTGGAAGTATGCCAATCTTCTAGGTAATTATTATTGTAATTCCTAAACTTTCTTAATATTCAGTTGGGATACTGAACTCATAATGCCCTCTATTAAAATCTGCTAGCTTGTGCATACTGGGATACTGCAAGTTTTGAGCCCTGATGGTGGGATACCAAGTTGTTTTACCATAGCTATTACTTCATACATAAATTTTTGCCAGTAGGGTGGCATGCCTGAAATTTGCCTTAAAAACAAATATGCTTGATCTTGAAAAATTAAACATTTTAACCTGATACCTTTTTTGTTCAATTAAAAATTGTAAAAGAAAAGATTTGTTGCAAACCTACCACTATAATGTAAAAGACGAGCATAGAAGTATTTTACTGATGAGAATTTAATTTTCCGTTCATCTGTATACACAAATTGTCTTTTTGGTAACAATACTGGACATGCAAGTGCTTCACATTGTGTCTATCATTATTGATACAAGATGCTTGATTTCTCCAGTAGTGTTTTCTCCTCCTTATTCCCCAGTGAATTTTTATTATTTTGTATTGTTCAGGGTAACCTGGTAAGACAGAGTGTAAACATGTTTGATTAGTTGCTTGTCTATATACATTCAATGGGTAAACATGTATTTGCTTGCCTGTATCCACTCAATACGTCATAAATTTCTTCAGTATCCTTATTATTTGTTATTTCTTGTCGGTAGCTATTGAGGATTTTTCAAATTTATCAAACTGTTGGCTTGAAACACTGTCATCTACTAAACTTGTAAGGTTAGCGCTGGAGCTGTTTAATATATCAATTGTAATGTTTTTATAATACACAAAACAATACAAACAAGAATAACACAAGTGATAAATATCAATATTATACCACAAATTTAAATCGCCCAATAGGGAAATAGCTTTTGTACCACGTGAAAACGTAACAATTCACGATATCACATGCCAGTTTCAGCCCCAGTTCCCGTCGCGCGTGCGATAATAGTATTATCACAGAATAGGGAATAAACAGAAGATCGACTCAAGTCGGAACCTATGAAGTTTGTGTTCTCGCGCATATTGCATTACGCATGCTGTCGGCCATTAGTCTGGCCAGTAAACTGCATATTAATTAACAAAACAGCCAATAAACAAGCTGAAATGGCTAGTCCGCCATTTCTCTGGCCAGTAAACTGCATAAAATCTGCATAAAATATTGGGGACACGTTGTACGACGGAATCGGCCTTCTGTTTATTCCTTATTCTGTGGTATTATCACATGGCCCAGGGGCCCGGGGCCATGTGATATTACTATTGTCACCCGCGTGACGGGAGCTGGGCCCGAATCTGGGATGTGACATTAAAAATGTTCGCGTTTTAATAGTGTGTGTGTGTTGGTGTGTTGCTATTGCGTTATCAAACCAATTAAGTCATTCACGTACCATTCGCATGGCGGAAAAGCTTTTATTTTTTTGGTGTAATATATCATTTATACACCCTCCGCTCGTGTAATACCGTGAAATATTACCCTCAGTGTTACGGGCTACGCCCACGGGAAATATCAGCACTTCGGGTAACATTTCACGGTATCACACTCGTTCCGGGTATATAAATGATAAGTATGACATGGTATATTAGCTAACCAACCTGCTTCGAAATTGCCCATCGTCCTTTACGTTAGATCTACTGCAATCGGCGTGTGTAATAGCATTGTCAGCGTATTGAACAAAAGATACTTGCCAGCACCATAGCTGATATTTTTAATAAGCGAGAAGGCAACTAAAGCACTTTCATTTCGAGACTCGATTGGAAAAGGAAGTAACATATGTGTCAACGATGACCCATTGAATGAATATAAACAAGTAACTAATTGAACATGTCAACGTTCTTTGTGCTTTTATCCACATCATTTGGGCAATTCGGCAGCTTTGTAAGTTTGATATTCATAGTAACACTAATACTTATATTAGTGTAAAGTTTAGTTTCAATAGTATAATTCAAAGTATGCCATTATATAATATATTAGCAGAGCAACTTGGTTCGAAATCGCTCGTCGTCTTTTACGTTAAGTCTGCGTACTGCAATTGGCGGGTGTAATAAATAGCATTGTCAGCGTATTCAACAACAGATACTTGCCAACAACAGATACTTGCCAACAACAGATACTTGCCAACAACAGATATTTGCGCTTCGCATAAGACTTACAAGTCTTATGCGAAGCGCAAGTCTTACGTGTAAAGCCCCGTTTACACGAGCAATTTTTATGTGAATGTAGATGAGGAAAACTGACCAACTTTTTAAAAAATTGGTCAATTTTCCTCATCTACACAAGCAAATAAAGATTGTGACAAAAGTTGTCACATAAAAATTGCTCGTGAAAACGGGGATTAAGACCTGGAACTATTTTTGTCCACTCTGGCGTTCCAAACGAAAGGAAGCAGAAAGCAGTGAATACAACGAGCGTCGGCAATACATTAATAGGTCATTACGATTTAATGTTGTAAGCAGAAGTCAACGGGAAGAGCCCGGTAAGAACTAAAAGTAAAGAAGAGAGTAAGGCAGTAAGAGGAATATATTTATTAATGTTTTTTGTCAAATACAGCCAGATACTTGAATCCGAAACGGCAGAAGCTGACATAATAGAAACACTCGCAATATATACTGTCAAATTATTCAATCTTGAACGGTAAAGAACAAGCTCTTAGTACGAGACTCAAAATGAAAATGTAAACAATTTTTTGCTCGCGTAGAAATTTATGGGGCGCCTATGCGGACAAAATTGCTCTTTGGTAAATCTAGGAGGGGAGGGGTAGAATATTGCCGTCCTTTGGAAAAGTTCTTTGTTTTATTTGATGAAACACTCCCCCACGGGATAGCGTTATGCAAATTTTTTGTGGAAGCATTGGTAAGTATCTTCCGCTCAGTTGAGAACTAGAATATATTATGAGCCTTGGGATTTTTTGAGGAAAAATAGGGAATCTTGGGATTTTGGGGGATCAACCTTGGGATTTTGCTAAGGTGCATCTGGCAACCTTTCGGGTTTTAATAGTACATGCCACAAAAAATGGCGGACTTTGAGCAAAACCAACGAGTAATTTGTGATGGGCACTACGGAACTGTGAAATTCGTAGGAAAGGTTCCACCATCGTCTGGTTTATGGTATGGTATAGAATGGGACGAAGACAGTAGAGGAAAGCACAGCGGAGTACATGAAGGTGTGAAGTATTTCGAATGTTCTCGGCCAGGTAGTGGCTCTTTTGTCCGGGAAAGGAAACTTGATTTTGGTGTGAGCGACGTAGAGGCTTTGATTAAAAAAATTGACGATTTACTCGATGAAGAAGACCAGGAAGAAATGCAGTTTTTTTATCATATTGGAAGAAATAATAAACATTGCATGAATGAAAATTTGAGGCAATTGAAACACGTAGTTTTACGATGGACGAACGTTTCCAGAGCTGGAAAAGAAAATACACTTAGTAGCATTGCACCAAATATTGTAGAGTTAGATTTGTCCAAGACACTGGTAAGTGACTGGCAAGAAGTTCTCAAGATAATCAGTAATTTATCACGACTTTCGAAGTTGGATTTAAGTGAGAATCGACTAAGGATTGCTGGAAAATATCAAACGGCGAATATGGTGACTTTGAAAACCCTTGTGGTCAATAAGATGGACCTAAATTGGGAACAAATTCTTATGTTGGCAGCCACTTTTCCTGGTTTAGAGGAGCTCCATGCTTGTTATAACAACATATCAAATCTACAGGGTGGGGATTTAGATGCTGTGAATAAACTGCAGAAGTTAGATCTTGAAGGCAACAACCTTTCTAACTGGAATGATATTTTGTCACTTCAAGTGTTACCAGATTTGGAATCACTTGCTTTAAGTGATACCAAACTAGACAATATTTGCTTCCCAGGGCACAGTGACCAAACTGCTGAAACATTTTTAAATCTTAAATCTTTGTTTTTATCAAAAACAATGATTTCAAACTGGTCAAGTATTAATCAGTTAAACAGGCTTACAGCTTTAGATGTTTTATCCTTGCAGGAGTGTCCTTTAGCTCAAGGTGTTAGTGATTATGATATAAGATGTGAGATCATTGCACGCATAGCAAAATGTTCCAAGCTCAATAAGAGTAATATTACTTCCAAGGAAAGACAGATATCTGAACGAGTGTACCTTAGGAAATATGGTAAAGAGTGGTTGGTTTCTGGTGGTAAACCAGACAACATACACTCAAAGGTTAATGATGAGTTTTTAGTAAAGCATCCAAGATACTTAGCTTTACTTGCTATTCATGGTGCCCCAGAATCTGTTGGGATGTTGCCTAGTTCTATTTGCTCACTGAAAGATAACCTTGTTTCTGTAACCATAACCTGTATCACAGATATAGGAAAGAAGACTGTTACCAAAAAACTTCCATGCTCTATGACCATTTCCTAATTAAAGGGACTTCTTCAGCGACTATTCAAAGTCCAAACAGTAAAACAGAAGCTATCTTATATTGATCAAACTGGCCATGAAATAGAAATGGATGATGATTTGAGGCCACTGTCATTTTATTCTTTAGAGTCTGGTGGCACAATTAACCTTAAATGGTGAGATTTAACTTAAAGATATTATACTACTTCTATTTTTAAATATATAACAATTACAAGCTTAACCTTAAAGTAAATATGGACATGAAAATATGTCAATTATAGTATGTGTGATCATGGCAGGTTATATTTTAACCTTTGTTAATTTAATTGTGTTAAATTTGTGAAAAATATATATGAATTTATGAAATAAAAGTAATTAACAACATGCATGACGGCTGCATGCGTGTACCATGTAGTATTGTTACTTCCGGTTGGGGATTAGTTACTAGGGACTTGCTTTCCAGTATTGCCTGGTTACTGTATATAAGACTTGTTGTTGGCCATGACAGTTTGTCTATGGCATTGTTTGGCGGTTTTTCTACCACAACCCCCCCCCCACACTCCCTTCTACACCTTATTTTGTCTCGCAGCAGTTAGAACTTCTATCTTTTGTGCTGGTTACTGGATTTATTGGTCTGTCAAGGCAGTGCTGTTGCTGCCTGTCTGAATTGGCTAATTCAGATGCTGCTAATGTTGCTATCATATTGCTTCCTGCCTGTAACCCAGCTTCAGTTACCTATAAGATACTGCTAAAATTACACTGCTTACTGCCTGTTAACCCAGCCGAGTTGTATGAGGGGGTATTACCACTGGTTTTCGTCATAATCGGTAAATGCTGGTATCGCTTGCTGGTATCAAGTTTAGTTTGTAGTACCATATGGGCCTCATTGTTTGTGCTTGTATTCATGGTCAGTCCTTTCCTTGTGATACCTGTGTCGTACAAGGCTGGCTTCATATTCTGGCATATAGTAATATGTTTATAGTTTGGTTGCCTATACACCAAGTCTTGTGAGGCCTGTGTCGTACAGGGTGGG
Organism: Pteroeides caledonicum; assembly: GCA_026546875.1. Taxonomy (NCBI): domain Eukaryota; kingdom Metazoa; phylum Cnidaria; class Anthozoa; order Scleralcyonacea; family Pennatulidae; genus Pteroeides; species Pteroeides caledonicum. The sequence continues at coordinate 7,897 of JAOBAZ010001352.1, read as the reverse complement.
CTGTTGGGTTTGTGTTGCTAAAATTATTTGTTTTGTATCAACCCAGTATTTGTGATGGTACTGTTTTGTTTGTCATCGCCAGTTTCGTTTTGGACTGGCCATGTTCTATTCTTGGTTGTTCAGTTTGGTGTTTGTTGTATTGCTGTATTCAATTCCCGTGTGACGGGCGCTCTCCTCGGCTACTCCAGGTGACTTAATTAGCATCATTATCTATATGATTATTCAATAAATAATAAATACCAGACTGACTTGCTGCTGTTTTGTACTTAGGGGGGAATTCCCATGGTGTACCCCTCCTGCTTCCAGGTTACTCGTTCCCAGTTCGTCACTCGGCTGTCTTATTGGCTTCATTCTAGCCTTGTCGCTTGTGCCTTATTCCAGGGTTGTCTTCTCACCACTCCCAATCCCTCCCTTGTTTCGTCCAGGGTTCTACCGCTGTGTGCAGCTCTGACTGGCTTGCTGTTTACCTCCCCGTCATGCGACATCCCAGTATTGCTGAACTGGTTGCCTTGGGTGTGATGGCATCACACCATCACTCTGGCAGCGTGTACCAGAGTGTTCAGCTTGCTCCGTTTTTACACTAAGAAACGCTTTGTGTTCCTTACAGCGCTGGCTACCTACCGGTATCTTAATTTACCGGTGGATGACTGTATCGTTTTATGTTATCACGTAATGTCTTCGCAGCATCGGTTCCTTCATGTACTGTTCTGGGCTTGCATCGCTCGGCGTTATTTGACTGTACTGTATCACGTAGGCTTACTCCTGTTATCGTTTCCCTGTCGTTGTAAGTAGTCTTGATGTAAATTGTCGCTGGGCAAGCCCCGGTGATGTTTTTTGCTCGTGGTTAGGAACTGGTGTTTTGTGTTCTGTCCCGTTTTTTGTTTTTTCGTTGTAATGTTATAGTTCCCGCTAGCGGGCTTTGTTCCTCGGCCTACTGCCGGGTGATTTAAAAGTGCAGGTTTTCGTTTAATTGGTCTAGTCAGGTATGTATACATTACAGTCATCTTTCGGCGGAGGTACCCCAAAAAAAATTACCTTCCAGGTGTCACAGTTGTTTTTTATTCTGAGAGGGCTATTCTCGGTATCTACCGTCGCTTTCTCCTGCTGTCGCGCAAGCCCTCCCGGACAGAGCCACATCCTCCAATCATTGTCAGATTCTCAACACTGTCAGCTATAGTATTATTGTAGATATAGTGATGCTTGGCCCTGACTTTGGCTTCAGCTCCGCTGTATCCAGGACTAGGGACTGAGTGAGTGTTGAATATACTTTTGGTTGTGCGGCTTAATTTCTTTGTTTAGCTTCGTGCATCAATTGGGGCTGGGCCTTATTGCTAAGTTGTTGGTTGGGTCAGCTCCAACCATTCCACTAGTCTTCCGTGGTATTGATTTAACTATCCATCTCTCCCCCCCACCCATCGTTTACTCTATCCACATTAGCGTAGGTTGTTATTAGGTGGTGGTCAAGGTAAGTCTCCCCTTGCTTTCAGGTGGGTCCTTAATTATAAGGTACGTTTTTCGTTATCTCCACATTATGTGTGACAGTAGTTCGTGTCGGAGAGGGTAATTCTCGACTGCAGTATTAGGGAATTTTTCTTAGCAGCACCTAACGTTGATACTCCTTGCACTACAGCTATCATTTTGACCAATCTAGCTTTTGTAGAGCATGCTCAACACCTCTCCTTCAGAACTACACCCTCCATTTACGGTTATATCGTGACTGCTTAGGCATTGCGGCAGATTTTGTCAAAGGTTGTGCTGTATTTCACTCACTAGGAATGCATGATTGTTAATCAAAACTGTTTAAATGAGGTTATGTTATTAAATATTACTCAGGCATCAAAGGACAAAATAATAATAGATTAAATCAACAACTACAACTTAAATCAAAAATAAATGTAATATTTATACAGTGTGCCAAAAAATAGAAACTCAGACAAATTCATGTGCAGGTGTATTAACCAAACCTATCCAATATACATTAATTGACAGTTTTGATAAACTGTGATATACTGTTACCTTAGCTTTCTAAACTGGTCCCTCGCTTTCACTGCTTTTGCATGTTAAATAAGCTACTAAAACAACTTACAGGGTAGGCTGCAAAACCTGTTTTATATATTTATTATACGATACCCAAGGGACAATTAAATTAAATTAAACTTTTCACAACTAGGCCTCTCATGGCAAGTCAAATTGTCAGGGGTTTTTTCTAGACACAGTAAAACTACACTGTAAAGTCTACTTCTGGTTGCTTTAGTATATTGAACAGGTTAATTTGTAGGGTGTGAAATTTAATTTTTTTGTCAGTATCCCATTGGATACCAAGGTTCAATGTTTTGGTATCTGCCATAAGAATCCGATATCCAACTACTGGATACTATTTACCATTATTTTTAGTATCCAACATATCCATTTGTAAACACTTGCAAATTGGAGCACCAAACATACTGTAGCATGGGCCTTAGTTACACTAAACTTGGATTTCTTGGATGGCTAATCAATGACTTTACAAAGTCATCGGGAGACCAACGAAGGTCTTCTCCACTATCCTGATTTTGTGGCATCCTTTTTGGATAGTAGCAAAATGTTGTGGTATCATATTTGGATACTAGCAAAACAGGCCTTAGTATCCAAAATGAAATTTTAGTATTTTGTGGATACTGGGATACTGCCAATTTCAGACCCAGCAGATTTGTAATACAGGGTGTATCAAAAAAGAGTATACATTTGGTAAATGGCCGATATGTGGATATTTAACGAAGTTGACGGGGAATATTGGTATACCTGCATAGTTTAGGTTCTTTTGGTGTGTTTAACACTAAATTTAATCATTAAGCATTTTTTGCCACGTAAGGAACTCAAATTTAAAACGCCTTGCGCAGAAAAGTGGATCATGAAAAACACATTTTCAATTAAAAAGGCAAAGCTAACTAATAAGTTGAACAAACTGTCAACGTTTCAGGCAATTTGATGCGCGCGAAGTCAAACGCGCGTGCTGCAAAAGATGGCTTACGCGCTATTTTCTTTTATTTACCCTTAAGTAATTATTCATGGATAATTGGCAATTTGCATAAATTATGTGGATAATGTTAGTTAATTTCACACGTGAAATTAACTTTAAACATGTCGTGTGGGGCAATGCACCAATCGAACCGTCTGAAACTTTGATATCTTCTTCTAAATGTTCTCTATTTTTTATCGATCAATTCAAAATGTAATTTTATTGGCCCATTTTCTGCGCAAAGCGTTTTTAATTTGTGTTTTGTTAGCAAGCCACCTTAAGTAACGAAAAAGTAATGGTAAGTAAATTCAAACATACTAGAAAGACCTAAGCTAAGCGAGGAAACCAATGGTTCTCCTATCATTTGTTAAATATCGACAAGCCAGGCAATTTTCTAAGTGTATACTTGATACCCTCTGTAGTGATATAGTTATAAAAACTACTGAATTGGTAGCATTATCAGAAGTATTCTGAGTAAATCAAGTGGAAAAGTAAGTTAATAAGGAACAAAGATAGAAATCTGATAATTCAGGTTTGTCCTTGTATTGATGAGTAGGTACAGGTAACAATTTATGTGGACTTACCAATAATTATTAGTATATAGGGAATTTTGATTTCAGAAATGACAGAAATCCAAGTGCTAGAGCAGTATTGTGTAAACCATTTCAAGACAACAGAAAATATAATGCAACAGAAAAGCACATAACGTAGAGAATAGCTAGAACAGAAACAAGCCTTTTATATGCTGAATTTAAAGTGGAACTCCGGTCAAAAATGAAAAATGGATAGGTTCAAAATGAGGAGAAATGCAACGTATTATAAGTCATTCATCTCAATTCAACGTATTTTTAGAGAAAAAATCCATGCAGACATCGAACACCCACCAGCCTGCTAAACTCAGGCAGTGAAGCGTAAACGTCATTTTTATGTCACTGCGTGACATAAAAATGATTTTTGAATGACAAAAAAAGTGATTTTTTGCTCCATTTAAAATCATAACGCTTTTGTGCTCGCTCTGACTCAACCTTCCTGGCAAATACTGCTCGAAAATTTTACGGACACAAAATGTCAATGTATAATATAGTCATGACATACGCTGAATCGTAGAGTCATTTTTTTTCGATTCGAGAAGTGAAAAATATTTTTTATTTTGAAATATGTTTTCTTATGATCGTAACCTAAATCAGTGTTTATGAACGAATTGCCAGGGACCGCGGCATGTTAAAAAGAAAGGGGCTGATATTTAAAAAAAAATTCAATATAGGAATACTTAAATTAAAAAAAGAAAAAAATTAACCACAGTTTAAACCTTTTTTGTACTATTCCCTATATATACTTGAATATACTTTATTCGGTGTTTTATTTACCATTTTGTGGTCGTTTTTTGTCCAAGCAGTGAAAAAAGTGGGGGCCTGCAGCCCACCTCCGCGGTCCCTGATTGCGCTTGTTTCGCCCCGAGGTCGTTTCGCCCCAAGTCTTTTCCCCAAAGGCGGCAAAGAAATAAAGACTGCGGGCGTGGTTATACTCGAACAGCGGTTGATCCAGTCAAGGTCTTTTGAGTTCAATGAGTCAACTCAATGTGTGGCCATTTTAACGTGCGGGTTTGATTAACTCACTAGGCGTTCGTTGTGGGCATATGGTTGCATCACGAATTTCTGTGGGTAATGAGTTCTATAGCTAAAACTTTTTTTCACTTACACCACCATAAAATTGTTTCTTAAAAATTGTTCACACATTTGATGTGTTTATTTATTACACAGTTATTTATGTTCACACGGTTTATTTTTATTACACAGAGTTTATTTCCATACCTCCCTATCCAGGGGCTTTGGAAGCTTTTCACAGTTGAAAGTGCCTGACACGATCATGACCTAGTATTTATACAAATTTGAAGAGGTGCAGGAAAACAGGGTGGAGCGAATATATCGCGATAAAAACTTGCAGGGGTAAAACGTATTCTTCTATAGAATGTTTGATCGCCATATGTACTATCAAATGTTTACTTAATCAGTCAGTTCAGAAACAACTGAAGAGTATCGAGCCATAACAACTTTGTCGGATTCACAGAAGCAAATTAAATAAAATGAAAAACAAAAAAATTCATTTTGTCATCTTTTTGTAAATATTCCATCTTTATAGATATAGAGTTCATTGACTCCAAGGGGCCTCTGGAGTAGGGACTGGAGGACCAGCTGCCCCTTGCAGGTTAGTAGCGTTAAAAGTGCTTCCACTCGGCTAAAGCGAAACTTTCATTTGTACAGTCTACGTTATTTTTCACAAAATTTCCTTCCAAAATTTCTTCTAAAATTGAATCTTCCTGTAATGAAATCCCAGGTCATCTTTTAATAGCTTGCTTTTGAGGGGCTGTCTCGACAATCAAAGAAACACAGCATGATGAATACACTGATCTCAATATATTCAGATTTTCTCCGTGGCGTTTTAAATTTTAAAATTTTAAAAAGATGAAAATAGAGAATACATGGAATAGCACTAAATTGAGCTCAAGCAGCGGCGCATCTAGACGTCAGTCAGAGTAAATTGCACAACTCACTGGTGGAAATTTAAAATTCAAAATACCTGAAGATCTGATTGGTTAAACAGTTCAATAGAATATAAACCCTACCAATGTGATCGTTGTTTTGAATTTTAAATTACAATTCTCTAATTTATTCTGACTGACGTCTAGATGCGCCAGTGAGCTCAAGTTCTAAAAAATTTAAACTGCTCCCTAGCGTCTTTTTATTCATTACCAAATTGTCATATCTAAATTAAATGTAAAAATTGAGCGGTTTACAACTTTTGAGTCTTCTGCTTTCAGAAAGTTAGAATTTTCTTCCAATTTTCTTCCAAGCTGGATTTCCAAATGCTAAAATTTCTTTCCAAATGCTAAAATTTCTATTTTTCAAGAAGGTTCCTTCCAAGCGCTAGCCCTCTCCTGTAATTACGTTACGCGGGATTCCAACATGATAAACATCCTTGAACACGGCTATTCTGTGGCTGGGGGCTGCCTTCCCAATAATTTTCTTTGGGGCGTTGCCCCCCCTTTAATTTGACGTTCGCTGTTTCGTATGTAAATTACTTTTGTTTGCTCTGTCCGTGTTGCTAAGCATACGACACTGCAAGATAAAATTAATATTCTTTTCAAAAGTACATTGGGGGAAAGTGCATTAATTTGTTATGTATAGGTAAAACTCACGAGTGCATGTTTTTTCCAAATTGCACGAGAATCCATGCTATTACTTATTAATAATATGCATAAAAAAGTTACTGAGATACGTGCTACATAATTAGTTTACACATTTCTACAGTGCAATTACAGACAAATAGCATTGGAGCCAACCAATCACAGTGGAGAAATATCTCTAAGTATATTATTATATGATAAATAATTTATTCAATTAACAAAATTCATGCGCAGTCGCATGTTGTTTTCGTATGGTGTCAGAATAGATACTTCCTTTTTTGATTTTCATAAGGATTTCTTTTTTTTGGCACTGGGATTTCCTATAAATTGCACTTCTCTAAACTAATCAGAATTGAGAAATATTTAATTTTGAGAATATTAAATTTATTTCTCGCTTGTAATTCCGCGGTTGCATTTTGTAAATTGTCTGCTGTCGATATGTGCCTCCCCAAAAAGTTTCATGTTCCGCCGCCACTGAAGTAGTAGTTAGACCAGGACAACAATCAGAATTATGTAAAACTTTGTTCGCAATGCAAATACAGTTATTGCTGTTTTCACATAATTGTATTCTCGATTCTCGTTGGCTAATTTGCCTACAGATAACTGGTGCAAATAATATGTCAGCTACGAATAACTGGTATACGAACAGTTTATAGAGCATGCGCACTTTCTACTGCATTGCTTATATAGCTTTATGATAGCTGCAGAATATCGGTTTTTTAGTTTGGCCATTTTATAATCGGTAAACATGGATCTTTTTGCAAAGCTGTCGAAAGATGATTTGACCTTCTTGTTTTTGAATGATAAAACAATTATTGAACTCGGTTTTTGTGCTTTGCGTCCCTGATCGAACTCCTGCGTGGTTCGCGATCTCGTTACCACGTTTTGAGGGATCAGTGCGTGAAACAGACCAGGCCGTGCTTCTTGCTGTGTGATCGTGATTTGAAAAATCAGTGCAGTACGCGCGAAAGAGGCAGCCATGTTTGTGCATTAGTACTAAGATATGTGCTATCGCATCATTCAAGAAGAAAAACAAATTGATAATGGCAAAAGATCAACATATCTTTTGTTCGATATATTTTATGGCTTTAATAAGGTAGCATTATCTAAATAACGTTACATCAAATGAACATTGGATCACGTTGGGTGCATACTACATCAGTACATGCATGATGATATAGTAGGTCAGGTGGCAATATGAAGCACTCATCTTCGTCAGTGAGTGAAGACGACATTCCACTCCAGAAAAGGATTCGACTAAAAGAAAAAGCTAAGAAGAAACGTAAAAAAGTCGGCGAAAAGGCCATAAATCTTCCAACTTTAACCCCAGCTAAAAAGTTTGTTATACCAAGAAAAAAGAAGAATCGAGGTACGGATTGATTTTAATAGTGTATTGAGTTTTTTATAGCAGTATTGAATATACAAATGTAACTTCAGAGAAATACCTTATACCGAGGGAAAATTCTTTATACTTAATACCCCACGCCACTCTGCCAACAAAACAATGCTTCCTTCGTCATTCAAAAATACGGTACTTTCCCTGATATCAGGTCAGCATGCAGTCGCAGCTTTTGCACGAGCACAGGAAAAACAAGGGCCAGGGACATATAACATTTTCCTTGCTTCTTAGTTAAGTGCAATAGAGAACTAGTACATACTGCATCACTGTCGTTGTCAATTACCAATTACATGTACTTTACCCTGGGCTAAATTAA
>JAOBAZ010001241.1:0-13712 GCA_026546875.1 Pteroeides caledonicum | reverse complement strand
GATATCGCAAAATTACCGGATACCGGAATCCGGTATCTGGATCCGGCACATCCTTACTATATTGTTCACCTAACATGAAATCATAAGTGCCCTCAATATGGAGTGGAAGAATTTGCAAAGGAGGGGAAATAACTTTTAACTATTAGATGTAAATATTAATTAAAATGTAAATGAAAGTACAGGTACTACAGTAGCTCGATCAGTATTTTATATACATTTCTTACTGAAAGTTTTTTTTATTTGCTACTCAGTTGCTTTGCTTAGGAATTAACAAGATTTTTGCTGTGTAAAGTCTTAAAATGTAATTGCTGTTAATTTGATTGAGTTACTCCTACCACTGGGCTTAATCAGCCTGACAGGTATATCGGCAAAGGGGGGAAGTATTGGACTCCCAACTAGTGCAAGTGGAAATATTCAGAAAATAACTAATTCATTGAAAAATAACTTGTTGAGTTAATTATTATATTTTTAATTAAGATTGTTAGCTCAATAAAAATATGTTAATTGTGTAAAGATACCATAGTCTAATGAGATTTAGTAGAAAGCTTCTGGTGTTCTATTGCAAATCAAGCAATTTGATTGGTTAAGTCCTATGTAGCATCAGTAGCAACAAACCACATTTTCTAGCATGTTTTATGTCAAAATACGAGCAATTCTTATGAAATCTTTTGTGATATTATTTTCTACCTTGGTCTTTCTACTAAAGCAATTAGACTACTCACTCTTGATTAATTCTATAACTGGCAGTTGATTCATGCTTCGTGCTCATCAACTATCAGCTTATATATAGAATCAGTCCATAATCAAATTGTGATAGTAAATTAGACTCAAGCTTGTGATATATAGTTTACCGTTACCATACTGGGAGAAGTCACTGCAGTCTATAATAATATTCTTTTTATAAAACTGAACTTACTTAAACTATCTTTTTTTGCATTCTTTTTAGTATTATCCTGTTGTTCATTTTGTTTCTGTTCATTTGACGTAAGAAGAACAGAAATAGTTGCATCATGTGTACGATGAACATCAGCTAGTTGATGAAGTTTAACTTCAGCTAATAAATCACAACTTATAACCAAAACATCTTTCTGAAACATATAGTGTATATTACATATTAGTAGAAATAATGCCATGAGATAATAACTTCACATAATTGTACTTTACTTCTACATATATCCCAGTAATCACTATTGTGCAGTATTAGAAGTAATCAAACTGAAAAATTATCACTCATTTCTGGCTCGAAAATGAGTTTCTTGAACTGTGTAATGGTTGATGACTGAGTGCTATATTTGCTCAATGTTCACCAAAATATCTCACATGTTTATAATAAAAAATCAAGTGGTAAAAAGGTGGTAAAAAACAAATATACAGTATGAAATACATTTGATTTTCAAGCAAAGATTCTTCACCAAAGCACACTTGCCTAGCTGATAAAGGGCCTTGATATCCATTCATTTAAACCGTACTTTAACCCATTGCATGATGGTGATGCTGACCATAACTGGCCACTTAACAGATTTTAATATAAAAAGATCTAACACTAGACAACTTTACTTGTCAGGGGAAAACCTCCCACCATCAATGGCTTAAGAAATGAGTATGCTAAAAGTATCTCTTTATTCCACTGATGACAATACTATCCATAGCCAATCACTTAACAAATTTTACCTTGTAAATTTTACTGTCCAATGCCAGACCATTTTACTTGTCAGGGGAAAACCTCCTGCTGCCATTGCCAGTGGAAGGTTTCCCCTAAGCGACTGAAATTGTCCAGCATTAGCCAGGGTAAAATCTGTTGGCAGTGGCTTTTTCAGCCAGCACACTGTGCATGGGTTAAACCAAAAACTTTTGACAAATTTAATGCATGTCTGGTATTGTTTTACGAAATAGGAATAACTAATGTGTTAGTATTTGCATTGTGTTCTAAACCAGTACAAACTATTTTTGTATAAAATAAACCACAATTAATACACAGTACCGGTACATTTAGGTTAAATACTGGTACCCACAGTATAACCTAGCAACAAGTATAAGTAAAAGTAAACCAGTACATAAAACAGCACAAAGGTTTAAATAAACCACAATTAATACACATTACATACTACATTAAGGTTAAATACTGGTACCAACTATAACCTAGCAACAAGTAAGTAAAAGTAACAAGTCCATCATTAGTATTTAATTTTATCTTTCAAGATATCAAACTTACTTTTATTTTATCTTTGATATGCCTTAATGAATCTGCTGTTCCCATTGCGTTATTGTCAGGGATTGACACAAAATCAATTTTCATCTCACCTTCCCAGGATTTTGATAAAGCATGACTTATCAACACTTTTTCTGATTCAAGAACAATTACTATCACCTCTATAACACATTTTAATTTAATAGTTGTATACGGTATATGTTAATTATCATATTCCTATAGTTAATTAATCATGGCAGATACAATTAGTATTAAATTTAGTTTGTCTAAGGTCAAACAATGTTATGTCAGGGGGAGGACTACTTTTATAATTGTCTTGACAAACCAGACTACTATGTAAGATTGGTCCTCATATGCTGGTCACATCTACCAGCAACATGCCTGCAAAGTTGACTCATATTCAACCTTGGCAACATGCCAGCCATAGAACAATAATGAAATACATTTGTCAATCAGATATCTATTAGAGAATAAGAAATTTTACTGTTGCTAGTATATGCATACAAAACTGACTGTGTCACCATCTGGATGAAAAACAAACTTCTCTTCATGGAGTCTGCACCAATGTTTTCAGTTCCAAAATCATGTGTTTTCTTGCCCAAATTCAATCAAAGCATTACACATATAGATATGTCTAAATATACTGAGTGCAACTATGTGCACAGTATCTTTAACCCAACTTTATACACTCACTGATTCATTCATTCACTTTACTTTTTACATTCGAAGTTACAGTATTAAATAAGACAACGTGTCTATTTTCTTTGACATGTAAAATGTTAACGTAAACAAATTTAGATTTTCTAAGCAAATATCTGAACTATATCTTGAATATATGGTAGACTGTATTGTACAATACCTTCAAATCCTGATGTATTTAGAAGGTTTAGTGGATACCATATTAATGGCAGGTTACCAACTGGCAAAATAGACTTGGGAAAATTTTCTGTCAATGGATACATCCTCGAGCCACGTCCAGCAGCCATTATGACTGCTTGAAATTCCGCCATTTTGATTATATCAACATGTGTTGTGCAATTTTATTTCGCTACATGCTTTACAGCCATATTGAAAATTTCAATAAGAACAGACCGAACAGGGAGCCCTAGAAGATATATCTCTCTTAGCCTGGTTTTCACTAGCGACATAAGTATAAACAAGAAAACAAAGCTTGAATGTTACTCTGGAGATTTTAAAGGCAAAAAAGAAACAATTTTCTATTGAACTTGGTTTTGTTCTACCTCAGTTTACACTTGGAGTCTAGTGCTTATGTTTGTGCATATGTCGATACCTGTGTCGTAATGTTGCACCAGGTCGCACACTTCACTGTATTTCCATAGGTAGCCCAACTATACGTTATGCCGTCTATACACTCATTTATGTAAAGTTATAATATTTATCTTAAAAATCATTAAAAGTAACGAAAACTTATGTTTGAATGCTTCTAGTGTGTCTTTCAAGCGATTGAAAGACGTTGCTTGTTGTGCCTCGTTAACTGCGCACGCGCTCATCGTATCTATATAATGTTATCCTAAACCTAAGCTTGCCAACGGTTAGTTAAATGTTGCCAAACTTTACACGTGGTTTGACAATATTCCGACCTTTTTTTTGAAATTCCGACGTTTTCTTTGAAATTTCGACTTTATTTTTTTGGAAAGTCCGATTTTTTTTTGAAATTCCGATTTTATTTTTTTTTGAAATTCCGACTTTTTTTTGAAATTCCTGCTTTTTTGACATTGCGACTTTTCTATGCCTACAACGTGCTAAACAACATGGCAGCCTGTCTTCGATGTTTCTTCTGCTTTATATACTTGATTTTAACTGCGAGGGTGACTTTTGAAGTTAACTTGCATGAGTATCTACCTATATCTGGACCCGCAGATCAATCAAGAGATTTTCTAATTCGAAACTTTGAGCTAGGGTTTCCGTATCAAGAAATTCGGGTATTTCTTTCAAAGTTTCATGGAATAATACTTAGCCTTCGTCAATTGAAGAGATTACTCAAGGTGATGTAAAAGAAGACAGTAAAAAAAATGTGTCAATTTTTTGTAAAAAAAAAGGCCTTACTCACGCTCGCTTAATTAGTTCACCCTGAAAAGTAACATTCTCATGGTTTTGTATTTACAAATTTCAGCAACGAACGAACGAACGAACGAACGAACGAACGAACGAACGAACGAACGAACGAACGAACGAACGAACAAACGAACGAACGAATTAACGAACGAACGAAATCAAAACTTTAAAATGGTTTAAAAATTGATCTTTAAGAATATTACTCCGCAAAATATTTTTAAAACAGTTTAACGAATCAGCCTTCCAAGTTTTAAGAGGTATATTGTTCCAGTATACAAACAGTTACAGTATACAGTGTTTAAAGAGCATATAAACTCTACGCAGTTTTTAGCTCATTGTATGGACCATACTTTTGAAAGGTATTTTACAGTTTGGACTATGCTTGTTACTGAGAAATAACAGTCCAAACAAAGCTGCCTAGCTTTTCCGTTGAGGCCCAGGGGCCTGAGAAACCGAAAGACAAGTAGCACTGTTTACTTGATCTTTATGAGGAATGGCTGGATTTTAAATTTTGAGCTCGACATGGTATAATATTTTAAGTGAATATTGTTGATTCGTTTCTTGCAAATATCAAAACACTGTCGTATTTCTGTGCATCTGAAATACAATCGTTCCTGTTTCCGAAGCCCCTCTTCAACAAACAAGCGCTCAGTTCGAAAGAGCCTATATTTAAGGTTTTATATTTTTGTAACTAATAGTCCAAAGTAAAAGCTGTAAAACAACTTTCTTGATGAGCTAAGAACTTAATAAAGTTTATTTGCATTTAAACGTTGCAAAACCCTCCAAGGTGAAGTGAAGTCCGTTTTGCGCATTGCTTCTGCTCAGAACTAAGGGGGAAACCCAGATAGAAAAATACACGAATTTTTCCATCTTAGGAACTTCTCGGAATTGAAACTCTATTTTATGTTCATGTAAGAGCATGACAAATCGGAACAGGGTTAGATATCCAGTTAATATATCATATTTTACAAATTTGAAAGTTCAAAATATGAGCAAAGCGTTAGTTAACATTACGGACTTTATTTCAGCTTTAAGTGAATTAGATAGCATAAAACAACCATCATATTTACAATTTATTTTATTATTTAAAATCAGTAAAATGTATTTTTACATTCTGAATACATTCCAAATAAATGTCAACAATTATTAAAAATTGCTAATAATTTGTTTTAATTGAATTCATCTATCGGCAAAAATTTACAATCATGGTAACTGATTAATCGTGAAATATCGTTAAAAATTTTAGTTATATTGAATATATATTTAGTTATAATATATATTAATATGAAGATTTCTATCATATTCACATAAAAATCATATTTCACACATACAAAATCAACATTAGCCTTTTCTTGCTTGAAAAATAGCCTTAATTACGTAGATGTACAGTAGCGTAGCCAGTTGGACAATTTGATCCTGCTATGCACACGCGTTCAAGAAGCGTGAATTTCTAAAAAAATGATACTGGTTTGAAATTTCCATAGCAGGACCAACCTGTTGAGCTGGCTACGCCATGTACATAAAAATGACATTAATGTCAACAGGGACTTGAAATATATTTGTTAAATTAGAATATTTTGAGGAAACAGCATTGAGCGAAAACATGGAATATCTATTTTTTGCCATAATTGTATTGTAAAGGTGTAATCTCAAATTAATGAACACAAAATTTTTTTATTGTTCATGGAATGTTTAGTATTACATCACTACCAAAATTACTTTGACGATAAAAAATCAATATATTTAATGGTTTTATACAAAGAATTTAAATACCATAAAATTAAGATCATATCACCCTATTGATATGATCTTAATTTTATGGTGACCAGTTTAATATTTTGCCGAGCAAACATTTTTCCACTTGTTTTTTATTGATCCTTGCGGAACTCCTTGTTTTGTCACGTGATCAAACGCCCAATATTCTGTATCTTTAAAGAAAAATGTTTTCTTGTTCCAAACAGAGTAAAAAGCAGCATCAATATTGTCAGGGATACCTGGCCAAGCATCACGTATGCTTTTTGGACCTTCTTCAACTTGAAAATCCCTGTCGTTAAATTTCCAATATTGTGTTCCTTTAAAGAAATATGTTATTGCATCTTGTCTGTAGGATATAGCAGCATCTATATCATTTGGAATACCAGGCCAGTCATATTGGATGGTGTTATCATATTGTACTGACTTTGAGTAAATATCGTAGCCCATTGAGCCAGAATCTTTGAGGAAATATATGTTATTATCTGACCAAATAAGAGCTGCGTCAATGGGAGTTGGTATTCTGCTTGAAAACTCTTTAGATATGGTTTTTGGATAACCTTTCACTACCATTAAATCATACTCATTTATTTTCCACACGAGATTACCACGGAAGAAATAGTTTGATCCCCAAACTGACGCTGCTCCATCCAGTTTAGTTTCGCATTGCCCTGAGATAAAACAATGAAACAGTTAATTTATAAATAAAATGTTTTATCTAGAAATTAACTAGACTGACTGGCATGCGATATATGTCTTCAGTTCGGATTAACGGGGTTTGCCTGCATTCTTCACGCTTCCCCCGCAGCGTGAAGAATACAAACTTTTTTCTGGGTAACTTTTTGCTATATTAAAAACTGTTGTTAATGCTAAAAACCGTGCACGGCTTTAATTGCTCTAAGACGCTCTTATTCACCTCTTGTGTATATAGGAAAACCCTTTTCAGAGACCTAGCTACAGTTTATAAAATCTAAACATTTTCAGCAAGCAATGTCCTTGGGACATTCTGCCAAAATTTTGGCGCCATAATCACGCTTCCCATTTGGCAAAAACTGGATCTACCCTTGGTTCAGCCCTTTCAACTTAGAAGAAAATTGTCTTCCACGAGCTTGTCACGGGGAGACGAGGAGTAAAATACTACTATCCCTAAGAACATTTTTTTGTTTGTTTTCTATGGCAACTCCTACCTCACAGTAATAGGCTTATGTACATTTCTTGTGGAAACACTTCCTGGGTTGTCAACCAAACAGTATTAGCAATATCAATTTCTGATTATAGTTTAGACGGATTAACCTGAACCGCTTAATGTCGTTTCATCGAAGAAACAACTTATTTCATTATTCCAGTTATTTGTTAACATCTTGCTTAATTGCAACATAGACTTCTTTTTTTGTTATTTTATAGCTTGTTCTTGTTTGCTTAAATGTAATTTTATTCGATCGTTTTTTTCTACAAGATATATAGTAACTAGGTTTACGTTTTGACTTAGTGTGACACTGGTACGCTTTTTGGGTTAGGTAACACAAAATCTATCTTGAGTGTATTATTTTTAGTATAAATAAACTTTTTGAGCGAATTAATTCAATCAAAGGAGATCTTAGGACCACTCATGATTTTCAATACCTAACTTCTCACCATAAATGGCATCCACTCCAGCTTTGTCATCATCATCCAGACCAATATCTCTTCTTACTCGATAATTTGGATACATTATACTGTTAAAAACATTGGAATGTTTTAAGCCGATACTATGACCAATCTCATGTACAGCAACATTTAATAAATTAATATCAGTTCCCCATTTTTCATCCGCATCAAAATGGATATCTCCACCATAATATGGAAAAGAAGCATGAGCTAATACGTTACCAACACCATCAAAATCCGGTTTGTGACCATGGTAGCCTTTAACAAAGAAAATTTCATGGCTTAATTTGTGTTCTATTTATTTTATTTCAAATAGGTACAAGAAATTGTACATGTATGTATTTACGTTTTGTTAATATATCGGTTTCATTTTCAGGAAAGCCAGTGTATATATATTAGAAAGAGCGAAAAGAAAACAATTATATCTTTAAGTGATGATATAACTACTTGTAATTTTGTTATATTGTTCTAAACTCGGTCGTAAAGAAATCTTTTAAAACATTCGTGGAATTTTCTTAATTTTCCTAGACTGTGGGACAAACGGTTGTTTCTTTAAATAATTGTAAAACGTAATTATATAAGCGATCAGAGTATCAGACCCCGTTTGTCGGGGTTCCCAAATATGTGGGAACTATCAGCCTCGCCTTTTACTCTCGCTTAATTCTTACCAACACCGAGACTTAATATTTACAACTCCGGACCGATATTTTGGTAAAAAAAAACACGCGAACAAGCTTTTGACTTCCGATACCAAGGACACTTACAAGATATCAACAACATTTGTTTTGTAATGTATCAACAACATGGAATATGGACTGCTGACTATAATTCTCCTGCTTGCCTTTAATTCCGCCCCTAGCACCGCCTTTTACGCCGACACCTACCATTCATACCAACTTGTCACTGTATAATTATCGATGAGCATTGAAGTAACCCGTAAGAACGACGAGTTGTCGTCACCTGAGCTGCTGGAATCCAAATACCTATTTTGCAATAGGAAAGCATTTGACATTGAAAACCTAGATTTCTATTCTTGGTATTTCCGTAGCATAGTTTCAGGTACCGTATTTGTATATTAATTTTATAGTCTCACTGTGACAACGATACTTGTAGAAGTATCTCGATCACATTGCAGAATCCATTCATTTAGAACAATTTAGCGTAATCAGCTTTCACTATTTGCCAAGTGAAACCATCGGGCTATTTCATATGATTGTAAGAAAGCTGTTAAACAAGAGTGTTAGAACGACAAGAAGGCTTCTCTTTTTTTAAATGCTAGAAGAGGGGTGTTGAATCATGTTACACTTACGCAAAACCCAGACAACCCAGCACAATTTATTTTAATATATTTATAGGCGTGGAAACAATCCTGTCTACTATATTAATATTACTAAGCGAGTGCACTTGGTTGAACATATAAATAGTGTAACAAGGGAAAAGTTGTTCACTAAGAAAAAACAACAACTAATTCCTGCTGTTAGTCAGTAATGTATAATACTGTCAGTTCAACATCCCTGAAAACGCCCGTTAACAGTCCTGTTCTATAGCTGGCCAGCTCAGTCATTGTATTCTGTTAATTCTGGTTATAGCTGCTCTTATGCTGTTCAAGGAAGACTGTGCGTTTTTGCATGTGTAGTATAAGCATTGAATATGTAGACACTTAAAAATATGGGCACTTACGACTAACGAACTGAATGACTATATCTGCTTTTTTCTGATCCGGTGTATAGATAAATCTTAAAGCTGATGCATATTCCCAGACGTTGAACGCATTGGTTAAAATTGATCTTTGAGTATTTTTAGATAATACAGTTGATTGATGGTATCGAAATATTGTCCACGTTATTGTTGTAGTTGGCCATTTACTTCCTTGTTTTACGTATCGACGTCGTCTGTGAATGGTTATTTTAATGGCAGGAATATCTCCTTTGTCGGGCACACCACATCGAGGAGCTTTCATTACTGTTATTGTTTCATCATCTAAATACCCCGTTGGTTTTAAATTGAATGAAATTTGAAAGCTTTTCACTGCTTTTTTAATTTCTTCTTCGTTATACGGACGAAATGGATCCATAGTCGTTGGTTGGCTTTTTTGTAAACGAAAATAATTTCGCACGTCAAGTTTGTTTTCAAGATGGCCGTATTTCACGAGGTAGTGCTGCCAATAAAAACAAAAAAGAAAAACGTGTAGGAAAATTATTACATTAGAATGCGGGAGAGAAAAGTATACTTTGAGTACTGTATAACAAAATATCATCTGTACACAATCAATTTATTGTACATAATGCGTACGAAATACCACAAACCAAGAGCAATTTTTGACATTTTTGAAGAGAGAATGAGGAGTTTAACAGCTAAATAAACAACACTATATATTATTTAAAATGCACTATAAATTTCCGTAAGTCTAATTTTTGGTTTGTGATACGTCATAAGAAACATCTCTAATTACACTTTTTTATTTGGCGCGGTGCGATCATGTACTGATAAGACAGTTTGAGTTGTATCAACATTTGGTGAGGTTTTAAACTTACAAACACGGCTACTAACAACCAGAAACAATAAACGTTTTATTTCTTTATAATTTAGTACTTTAAACTCAAACTGCTTTCATAAACAGACTTACGTAAGAAAATCAAGACACTCCATTTTGAATATCATCTCTGAACGAAGATGTACATACTGTACTACATACATATAATTTAGAATTGATGAGAAAGAGGAATATATGTTATGATCCCATTTACTACCAAAGTAATATTGTATTAGTTGTAAAACAATGTACCCTACTAATACAAGAGTACTACAAAATAGTGTTGACTGTAAAGTAAAACATAATTGCTAGTTGAAATAAATCTTACCACAACACTAAAGTCGTCATTTTTCATTAAAACCTGTTCACCTCTACGAACCATTGTCATTGGTAAAGCTAGTACCAAAGGTACCATTGTTAAAATAACGAAAATTTCCAGACGTAAACACATCTTGGTCTAATGTTGTTATCGATTACTGTCTTGACCAACACGGTTTTCTGGGGTTTATATACACTTATTACTACCTTGAGGGCTTTTAATTTGTTGAGTGGTATTTCCTTACTTATTAATCATTAGTAAATCTCAAGAATGTAGGTCAAGGTCATCACATTCATGGTAAAAAAACAGGTAAAAAAACAACTCCGAATCAAGAAATTTAGTTTAATATATAAAGTATGGTAATTTTTTTAAATTGGTTTCACGTGAAGCATTTTGCTGAGAAAATATGTTAGTGTTATGACTGCTATCTTACTACCCACCCCGTTTAGTTGACTGCAACTGTTGAAGGTTGTTACACTGTTTTGATTTTAGCAAAATGTGACGGTCAAAACATACGCATGAATGATGTGATGTGTCATGTGATTCTAGAGGAAAAGCTCCAAGACTTAAACTTTTTTAGAAAAAGTTCCGACATACCATGAACTAGGGGGCAACTAGTTGTTGCATACCATGTCAAGGTCACACGATTGACTTTCCAACAATTTGTTAGACATGTTTTTTAACTAAATATCAGTTTTATATACTGGTATTCATCTTTTCTTCAATTATGTTTAAACATGTTTGGCTGATAAACATAAATCATGAACTGATGTACTGAGATGTATAATTAGATGAAAAAATATAAGTGTAGGTAATTGCTAAATACGTTTTTATGACATTGGTCAATCATTGTTTATACTTAGAAGTTATTAAAACTTTGTTAAGTTACCGTTTACCAACATATTACAATACAGAAGTGTTGCAAGCAACTAAAATGCATGTTATCCGATACGTATTATTTATGTATGTACGTATGTACGTATGTAAGGCCTTCGCTCAAAACGTCAGCAAAACCTTTTCACATATTTGCCAGTTCACCACCTTTCGCTGTCTGTGTGTTTGTGAGTGTGTGTGTGTTTGCGTGTGTGTGTGTGTGTGTGTGTGTGTGTGTGTGTGTGTATGTGTGTGTGTGTGTCAGTGTGTGTGTCAGTGTGTTTGTGAGTGTGTGCGTGTGTGTGTGTGTGTGTGTGTCAGTGTGTGTGTCAGTGTGTGTGTCAGTGTGTGTGTCAGTGTGTGTCATTTAACAGTATCCATCTCAGTGTCGGTGAATAGTGTCGGATATCTACCACGAGATAGATATCCAACACTATAAACCGACACTGAGGTGAATAATTGTTTTAGCATACAGGTATACCGTTTAAACGATTATTTTCTTCTACACTTGTTACAAACATTTGACATATTTTACAATGTTTAAAGTGACTATAGCCATCAAACATTCGTGGACACACACATGGATCAACTGTGACTACAAACATGACGGCATTGATACATGCACAGCAGAGACACATGGCTGTTGCTACCCGAATACTTCTTAATTATATCTCATCTCGAGAAGCTATTGTCAGTTTGGCTCAAATCACATCAACTATGTAAAAAAGATTGTCCGTTTATTACATATGCAATACAGGGCGCTTAATAACAGACAATACAAAACGCGCATAAAACCAAAATAGTATTTGACAGTCTAAAATTAGAATTCCCTCTCTTGAAAGGCGTCCCCTAAATAAAATACGGTAGTTTATGTCCAAATTTACATTTTGGGGTAACAGCTTCCCTCCTGACTAAGAAAGACTTCTCACCCGACTTATAATAACAGACTTTGAAACTTAAAAACATATTTTCTTCCCCTCCTAAATTATATCATTAGAAGGTTCATTCAATGTTACATAATTTATAATATTCGTTATTAATTCATGCAAAACACGCAAAAGAAATCAGATATTAGATATTGTACAAACTCCTGCTGATTTACTAAATGCGGTGAAATACGAACGTTCAGACGCATTTATATCAAAGTAATATAAAATGTTTTATCAGCTATACACATATAGAACCTCCCGTCTTTAGTTCGACGTTTCTTTCTAAAGTCTGACACAAAATGAACACTCATGTTGTACATATGCCATTTCATATTCGTAATATTTGTATTTTCTCGAGAAACATCGTTAACAGCTCCTCTGTTTAAAAATATTTAAAACATCTACCATGTATGGCAGTGGGCTTCGATAAAAATGTTGCAGGAATCAGGATAAATTTCTTGGCAAGGTATTGCCATTATTCACCAAGTATTACGTATATGTGAAAAAACTCCAAGTTGTGATAAGTAGCTTAACTACCTAGAACGTGAAGAATGCAAATTGTTAAAAACTCCACGTTTCATTAATGGAGTAAACGAGCAACAGTTGTTTTTTTTTTTGAGATTTATCCCAAAACAAGATGCTCTGGAAGAGATAACTTGAGGAGTATTACTCACACTGCAGTAGGTGGAGAACTTTTGACTTTCTTTTTCCATGAAATGAAAAGCAGTTCTTGTTAAATGCTCGACATCTTTAAATGTGTAGCCATAGGCCTGGGAACGAAACTGTCGAAAGGCGCGTGGATTTGTGAGCTGACTGTATGAATACTTCTTGTCACATCTTTCTCTTCGCAAACCGTACTTTAAAATTACGACGACAAAACACAGCCTGCATTTTTAAACTCGTACGTTTCTTTAAAACGCCCGAGGAATAAATCTGCCTGTGTTTGTAGAATTTATTTATCTGCAATGTTATATTGCTTGGTGCTAGTAGTCTTGGTGACCGGCAACAAAAACTTATTAAAAAAAATATTTACAATCACGTTCTTTTGCAGTCGAAAAATTATTTCTGAAATAATTATTCCTTTAATTTTGTTAAATATATCTTGCCGCTGTAATTAAAATAGGTATTGCAGCCTGTTATGCAATTTAGTCTTGCTATGAAAATAGTATGTTTAACAAATAGATTGGATTTTGCCGTGCGTGTGTATTGTAATAGATCACAGATGATGTCATAGCGTGTAAAGAAAACTAAAAAGTACGTGACTTTTTGTTCTTTACACGCAATGACATCCCCTGTAATCTATTACAGTACACACGCACAAGAAAATCCAATCTATTTGTTTTATACATCAAAAAAGTACGAAAAACAACAAGC
>JAOBAZ010001129.1:0-21499 GCA_026546875.1 Pteroeides caledonicum | reverse complement strand
GAGTACGAAACCTTGCGAATGCCACCATTTTGTGTCGGACTTGAATTGTGGGTCTGTCGAGACGGCACTAGGTCAATGTTTTGTAACAAAAGACCGTTGATAATGAATAATACGGATAATTCTTTGCCTAAAGAGAACACCTTTTTTAATGTTGATACAAAGCTGCTTTGTTCGTGATAACTTCCAACATGTAAAAGGCATACGAAAATGCAGGAAATTTGACCGAATAAAAAAATAGTTTCATGGTCAAAAATAGTGAGTGGACTTTTCAAACTGGTAGCAAAAAAAAAAATTGAAATGCTGGGTGTCAAACGGTGGTGTAACCCGCGGGCTTTGAATATGCGGGTATGGGAAGATAGGTTGTCTTGAAATACAAATTCGTCAGTTACCAGGGAAGGCATATCCCCTCTTAGAGAATACGTTTAGGAAGTAAATCATGTGTCATTGGTTATTAAAAATTGAAAGTAACAGTTTTAAAACTAATCAATCCTCTCTCTTGACACTTTTAAGCATGTCCTAATTCTACATTTCCTTTCCAAGATTTGTTTTGCAAAATACATAATCGTGCCATAGTCTGGGCGAGATTAAAATATGGAAATGTATTGTTGAATTGCGGCGAGACGCGATAGAAACTAGAAATTTCAACCAAAACAATGTAGCTGTCATCAAATGTTGTGTTGGTACATGGTGCTTCAACAACAAGATGAGTAAATGAAAGAAGATCATAACTTTCTTCAAGATTTTCAGTTTTGTTGTAACTAAAAAAGAGAACAGGAAAAGAAAACAGATATTACATAAATAAAAAATAGAGATATACAATCCTCTACCGTTAGTCGCAGTGATATTTTCAGACTTCGACTGTAATCAAAGGGTTTTAAAAACACTCTTACTGTCAAAATTTTTCTACAATTTTTCAATGTGTTCAAAAAAAGTGATTGCAAAAAGTCAATCGTGCGACATTTTTCACTGCATGGAAATGCTTCTTTAACATATCTTACTCCGTTTCACGCCAGACGATTTTGTTTATTAGAGGAATACCTCACGCTGTCATTGGGTTAAAATGAGTGACTTGAGACTTTCATAACTGTTTTGATATCACTCGTTCCTATAATAAGAAATAACTTACTGCCATTCTGATTTTAATTCTCCAAATCTCGACACTCCAGTTTGGGCAGCCAGGTTACAAATGTGTACATTTACGTGTTCAGTTGAGTCTTTTAACTTCTCGTGTATTTTAGTGAAAGCTACTCCACCAGGATAATTTAATGAAGAAACATACAAAAGAATATTACTAAATACCAAGTTGGATAAAAGACCGCCAAATATCAGAACACTATACAACCATTGGACTTCTATTTTCCATTTATTAAAATGTTGATAACTACAACAGAAAATGTTTGATCAGTTAAACATCTTGAATATTATATACTGATATACTGGACTAAAATTGATCAGATTTCCGTAAAGAAAAATAACTTAGAGTCAAGACTTAAGCTTCAAAAAATATGAAGTAATGTCACTAGAAATGTAAAGGTGGTTGACTGAACAAAAACACGAGATTAATACTTTCTCAGTCTTACTACTCTTTAATTTAGCTTGATTGGTCGGGGTTAGTGCTTGGAATGGCGCTTCAAGAAACGGAGTAAAGTAAATATTTTCTCTGCTTCGAAACCTTTTTCCGTTGTCCGCTTTCCTTTTTTTCAAAAACCAAAGTCCTACTAATTTTTATTTGGGAAAAAATAGAAACCTAATCGCGTGCGTTTAAGGTGTGATGAAAATGTTCCATTTACTTTTTTTTCATTTACACAACTTTATCGAGATGAAAGTCCAACTTGAAAAGTTGGTATCTGGTTTACTACGGGGCATTTTGTAAATAAGGTACAGTCTGCAGATAAAATGCTCCTGCTTTATTACATATACGGTAAGCTTCGATACTTCACGTTAAGACACCATGCCACTCGTTGTCTTTTGGTTTCCAAATACTTCTGGTTCGTCTTCCACATGAAATGCTCATTTGCACAAATATATAATAGCCACCTTAATCAAGCACTGTTTTACAGCGGTGACGCACGATCCAAAGTTACGGAAAACGTAGACTGAAAGTCGTAACTCTTTTGCTTCAAGGGGGAAAAAACATCAACTCTCGTCACAGAAATCATGAACGACGGGAACAGGGCATAAAGACATTCAGTGTTTACGTGCCCCCCGTCGTGAAACAGTGTTTGCTTAAGGTCGCTACAAACAAAAAGGAAAATTGTTTCTCAGGAAGTTAATCCACCTGTTTGATGTTTTTCGATTGCTTTAACCTAACTCCGTTAGTTCTCCGACTGTGACCCACAAATGTCGTTCACAGCCAATAAGATTAGTTGTGATGTTGCCATATTCTATAAGTAATTACTAGGTGACTATTTGCACTTACTATGTCTAAAATATTTAACAACTTACATATAGTTAAGTCCAACAGCTGCAACAGTGTTCAATAATGGAATAACATAAAAAATAAAACGTAGCTCTTTATGGGGAAGAAATGAAAACAGAAAAACAAATGACATTGGTATTAAAAAGATTGCTCTTGTCCTTCTGTCAAACTTTAAGCCATAAATTATCAGAAATGGTGTGAACAATGATATTGACCTAGGCAGGGCAGAGTAAAAATACCAAAGAAATGGTGATGTCTAAATTGTAGTCAAAGATTGGTGAACAAGATTTCCTCGATTATTAAACATTTTAGTACCGGTACATCCTTCATCTTTACAATGATCACTCCTTTCTCTTATAAACACCTCTTTCTAATGAACATCCCTCTCTAATAATCACTCCACTCTCTAATAAACACTCCTCTCTCTGAAAAACTCTCCTCTCTAATAACCACTGCTCTCTCTAATAAACATTCCACAACTCTAGTAAGCACTCCCCTCTCTAATAAATATTCCACAACTCTAATAAACACTCCTCTCTCTTATGAACATCCCTCTCTAATAATCACTCCTCTCTCTTATGAACATCCCTCTCTAATAATCACTCCTCTCTCTAATAAACACCCCTTTCTAATAAAGATGCTTCTCTAATGAACATCTGTCTAATAATCACTCCTCTCTAATAAACACCCCTTTCTAATAACAAACCCCTTCCTAATAAACATGCCTCTAATGAAACTTTGTCTAATAATCACTCCTCTCTAATAATCCTCTTTTATAATCAGCTCCATTTATGACATCTTAACAGTGTACTCCAGCTATGAATGTTTTGTTTAACAATCTCCATGTTACCTGCATGTAAAGTTGTTGTTTACCAATCTATTGTAAAGGATACACCCCAGTTTGAACTTTTATTTAAAACAGTGTTATACCATAGAACTTCTCCTTCAGGCCAACAGAACCGCTGCCAGAAATATGAGTCAACAAGTAGGGTAATGGCTTGAAACAAAAAGAAAGAATTAAAAAATGATGTAGTTAACTGGTAATAATAGTTAGTGGAAATAGCTTATCTGCATGGTATGGAAGTATTTCAATTATGAAACATACCAAGTGATGTAACTCCTGCAGCAGCGGAATGAAGAAATGCAGTTAACAAAGCAATTCTTTGATGGTACAGTTCATATAGCATAATTATCCCCATCAATAAAGCCAATTCTGCTCGAAAAATTATAATGCTGTATGCAGAACACCAAATGAAAGAGGCTTGGTTCCCGTTTAGCCAGAAGAAAAAAGCAAATAAAGCTAAAATAAAATATAAGTATTTTAATAACTTTTTCTTCACCCAATCATCATCATCTTTATTGTTCAGCTTTGCCCCCAACATATCCCCAACCTATCCTCTTTATAACATCAGAAACACCTTCATTTCCCATTTTCCCCCTCAGCTCTACACTTGGCACTCCAGATCTCAGTGGTACACCAGTGGAATCTAATCATTGTCATCTCCTTCCTCTCCAATCCCACATTTTACTCTGCATTTACCGTATGTCTCCCTTCTGTATTTCAAAAAAACATACCAAGTATCAATGCAAATATGTTTGAAAGTGGTCTTGAAAGATAAAACATGAAATGAAATTGTGTCATTGTTATTATGGCCAGAAAATGTCCCACTGTAGGTCCAAACTTTTTAGTAACGCCATGACGAAACATTTTAAAAGCAAAAAGTGAGCATGCTCCAAAAATAAAACGAACTAAACAAAAAATAAATATAAAGAGCTGTTGTTTAATTTCCTTATTAGGTATACAAGGAATCTAAAACTGTAAATATAAAATAAAAAACTGTAAAAATATACAAATACTTTAAAACCAATTGTTGCTATGCATATTTTAAATTGGTAATTAGCTAACCCTTTTAGTGGTATGTACTTGTCAAGGTTATAAGCAGTATTTAGACATAAAGGTATATAGCAGGATATAAAAATAAGCCAATACAATTGTTTGAACTAAAGTAGTCAGTTACGGTAATTTACATTTATATCTTACCAATATACTGGCTTAAAAACTTGGAACCATTTGTTGTATTTATTATGAACACAAAAGGTGAGCTTAAGATGGCAATGAACAAAGGACCAATAAATGTACGAGGTACAACACCAGGAAATTCATTGTGGTCATACTAAAATATAAATAATTGAAGTAAAATAATAGGGATTTTCTGGATACCACATTACCGGATACTACCAGATATCGCAAAATAACCGGATACTGTCAGATACCACATTACCGGATAGCGGATACTGTCGGATGTCGCAAAATTACCGGATACCAGAATCAGGATCCGGCACATCCTTATAAAATAACACACTACTTAGCATGAAACAGTTGTTCCACTCATTGCCAGTTGCTGGTACACTAAATTTCTTGATTAGAAAATTGTACATGTACAACTATATCCGTACATGTACAACTATAAAACTTCGGCAAGGTGAAGGACATCTTCAAACATTTTATCCCCTAGAAAAAACGATCAAAGTGTTGACAGCATTTTTTTGCCGTTCTCAGAAATATTAAAAAATATATACACCTTTTAGTAATGACAAGATTCATTGCTGGCAGGCGGTTTCTCTGGACAAATAAAATCATCTAGCATTAGCCAGAGTACAGTCTGTGGTAGCTATTTGTTGCTGGCACCATGGTGCAAAGGTTAACTGTCCTTCAGGGGGGTGTGGATGGCCCAATATTACTAGGAGGGAATGTCCCTCATTCTTGCCTTCCTCAACTTGTAATATATGTTGTTAAACCTAGCCCTGATTTTGACTGAGCCTTTTTTACCTGTTCTTCTAACAACCAAAACAAATGAATTACCTGAGAAATATTGAGTCCATGGTATAAAAGATCATGTATGGCTTGTATATTAAAGCTTTCCTCTACTTTTGTGTAAGGACAAACTATTAAATTAGTCAGCAACACAAACAATAAAGCTAAGTCAAGCACAACAGAGACATCCATTCCTCACCAAAATGTAACTGGAATTGTTTTGAAAAATAAAGAAATAGCTTCAATATGCCGCTATTTGTTTTGATCGTTTTCGTCCCCATTACTCGCTCGGCCATGTTTGTGAAAAACAATTAATTTGCAACTATTTATATTTTTTATA
The DNA here is from genome assembly GCA_026546875.1 of Pteroeides caledonicum. NCBI lineage: Eukaryota > Metazoa > Cnidaria > Anthozoa > Scleralcyonacea > Pennatulidae > Pteroeides > Pteroeides caledonicum. The sequence goes on along the minus strand of JAOBAZ010001129.1, from coordinate 15,925 downwards.
TTTATTGTCTTTTTTTATTTTTAAAGCAATGCGAAGAAGGTATTGCTTTTGTAGCTATTATTTTTGTAGCAAACTTGCGACATAATATTCTGCCGTTCGGCGTGCTGACAAGGCTGAATCTCAAGGATTTGGAGCATTAAAAATACTACATTGGCATTTTATACGTATTGCGTAATCTCAAAGACCAGGGCGATAAAGATGTCTTCTGAAAAACCAGTCTCTACTATAGTTTGTGGAAATAACGACACATTGGCAAAATGTGAAGAAGGGTGTGAGGAGTCATCTAGCACGTCTGGTGAAACAAAAACCTCAGAAAAAACTTCTGTTGAAAAATGTGATGAAGAAACTGTCAGTTCAACTGAGACAAAAGAAATAAAAGTCGAAACGACAGACAGTAATGTTCCCAAATACTCTAACTTATCTAAAAACTTAGTTGATCAAATCAAAGGTGTCATATATGGCAACTGTATTGGGGATGCAATTGGGTTATTAACTGAATTTATGAGCAAAGACCAAGCTAGTAAGGTACAAGTAATTTGAGCTATTTTAGATAATACATTGAATGTGTCATTTATACCGGTAGTTCTATACAAAGTTTTATTCAAATTATTGTTTATCCATTCAGTTTAAACTGTAATGACACAAATATAGTCCTGGAAATGTTTAACTATTTTATATCATTATATATAAATAATTATAATATATCAAAGCTGTGAACACACACACACACACACACACACAATCAGAGGGGTGAAAGATGACCTTAAAATCACCAAATATGTGAAAAGCATGCAAAACGTTGACCTTTGTGTTGTTTAATTTTGTGTGATATTTAATATACTCATTTGTTTAAATTATATTTTACAGACTGTTTAATCTCTACTATCATTTCTCATTTTTTTGACTAGGTTTATCATCCTAAAGGTATTTTTAGATTCTTTAAATCAGTAGTTCTTGAGTATGACCAGAAAAGTGATGATTTTCATCGATTCCGTTGGAAACAAGGGGACTGGACAGATGACTCTGATCAAATGATATTGATTCTTTTGACTTTGATTGAAAATAATGGACAGGTAAACTAGCTAAATTTAAATTTCAACAGAAACTTCACCAGTTAAAAATACATGTATTTGGTTTCCCGGATGGGTTTCCAGCTGGAAATTTGTAGTTTATATAGTAGCTTTTTAGTCTAATAGTTGTTCACTGTCATTAATGTAGTACTACAGCTATAAGTATACCATTAATTACTTATATGTTAGTTTGTAGAAAAGGTTTTTGCCTCTAAGTTGTCATATTGGGTTAAACATGGTTATCCTGAGTTAGGTGACCATGGTGGAATGGGTCTAGGAATGACAACTGGTAAAGTTTTACGCCATCCAAGTTATATGGAAAATCCTCACGAGGTATGTGGCATCTTAAATTGGTAGAAAATGTATACTGCTTACGTATAAATGTAATCAACCTTTAATATGGTATAAATTATTTTTTAAATGCAAAAAAATGCAATATGATATGGTATGTTTAACTAAAAGTATGATTTGTTAACAATTACTGTAGCCCTTAAAACAACAGTGCATGTCATATTGTTGAAGGAAATTTCTTGTCAAAGCATTGTTCATATTGTGTGTAAAATTATGCTCACAAGAACTGGCCTTAATATATAATTTTTAATGATTTAATTTATTATTTTTAATTGTAATTTCTTATCTTTGTAAAAACTTCAAGGCAGCTCATGATGTTTGGGTAAAAAGTGGATATAAATTTGCTCCAAATGGTGGAGTTATGAGAACATCAATCTTGGGTACTTTGGAATATTATGATTTGGAGAAAGTTATTGCAAACACAATAAGTGCCTGTAAAGTGACACATGCTGATCCGAGATGTATTGCATCATGTATTGCTGTTACCATAGCAATTGCATTAATGTTACAAGGGAAATATATTGAACAGAATGGTGATTACAATGTGAGTGCAATAACTCAGTCAGCTTATGAACATGCAGAAAAAGTGCTGGAAGACCAAGACTATGTATGTAGTAATATATACCTGTATGTGTGTGTACAATTGAAGCCAGATCTGGCCAACAGTGTCATTTAGCATGCCCATTGTCTGTTATGTAATCCATAACTAATTTAACTTTGAATGTCAGACATTTAGTTTAGATTGACTATTGTTTGATACTTTTCTCCACAGAAAGAAGAACTTAAACAGCACATGCTCGAAGAGAAGTTAGAAAATTTAAAGCTTGATGAAAAATCATCAATTGGTTATACCTTCAAATGTCTTGGAGCAGGTTTTTGGGCATTTAGACAAAGTGATTTTCGTGATGCTATTACCAGGGTTACAATGGAGGTAAATATTAGTTTGAGTGATGAAATAAAGTAACCAAATTGGTAGTTTTATAAAACGTTACAGTAGTCAGTGGCAAAGCCAGCCTGACAATTTTATCCTGCTATGCAAATCATTTTCATTATTCCTTTCTTTACAAGTATATTGTCTTTAGAGTCTATAAATGCATAATTAATTGCATAGCAGGCCAAATTGTTGAGCTGGTCATTAATCCAGGTGTTGTTACACCCTGAGCGAAGATAGTGGAGTACGCACATTTGTCACTCACTTTAAAAGCAACTGGCTTGGTACAAAACTGAAAGCCTAACCTTAATCCTAATCGATAGTACTGAAATGTCTTCATAATTTAGCCATTCCTCTCTCTCCGCCTTTTCCGCGTTTTCAGTAGATTCATTTCAAAAGATTCAGCGTTTTCCGTAAAATACGAAAATTGTGACGTTCTTAGTAATGAGGAAATCTTGGTAGGAAGCCTCCTATATTAAGACTAGGTTATAAACTTCTGTATCAATTATTTCTTTATCTGATTTATTTCCTGTGTTTCATATCTCTGTTTATTCCGCTCGAAGTACTAGTAGAATGGCTCAATGAGTATTTCATGACTCAATCCCGAGGGATCAGTTCAAATCTCGCTTTACTCAATACGTTTCGTATTGCTAAAAAACATTGTTAAATGATCATTTTCTTCACATTTGTCTCTGAAGATGATTCTGTGATTCATTTTATTTTCTAGGCAGGTGATGCAGATACTAATTGTGCTGTAGCTGGTGCCTTACTTGGGTGTAAAATTGGTTTTAATAAGCTACCTGACTCTTGGGTCACTGGACTTTGTCACAGGGAATGGTTAGATGGTCATATAACAAGGTAAAATAGTCTGGCTTGCTGCTGGTAAAATCTACAGTACCGTAAGTAGAACAACGTGCTGTAAAAGTTGAGCGTTTCACGTGAATAGAAAAACGCGTGAATGTACGCACCACGTACCTATTTTTTTAAAATATGTTATTCCAACAAATGCCGATTGCCTGCGATTTGTAAAATTCCTCTGACGCTTTTTATTTTTAGGTATTTAAACCTTGTCGCTGAAAAATATCCAAAGTAACTGGGAATAGCAACCCATTTACCTCGACCTTCCAGAACAACGACTTATAAATCGAGAGTGAATTCTGTACATGATTTTCTGGAGTTCTTTCTGAGGTAGAAAGGACGTTAATCAATTTCTATAATTCTGATGTAGCTATTTAGTACTTATAATAAATATTTCATCTGTTAAGATTAAATGTCAAATGTCGTCTATGTCGTTCGCCCAAAATGTCAACTATAGTAGTCAGTACTGCTCAGAAATAGCCTAATGTTCCGTTCGCGTACGGAACATGTTCGGAACACGTTCCTAACTGCGTCCCATTACCGAAAAGTTGTATTATATTTTTTATCGAACGCGTATCGAATGCGTTTTTGAACGGGTAGTGACCGCGTTGTGGAACGTGGTTTTCATTAGGTTACTTCTGAGCCGGACTGTAAGTTTATCACCATTCACTTTTTGTATTTGTATTTTATACTAGCTATAGACACATTTGACAAATTTTTAGGACCACTTCAATTTTTAATTTTAGTATTTCATACTAGCTATGTAGCTGACACATTTTTTAACGGATACACACGCTGTAATTTTGGCAGTTGTCCTTTCTCAACTAAACTAATGAAAAAACACGAATCGAAATAATTTTAACTCATTAAACTTTGTATTTAATTTCACTTTTGTGTGAAATAATAAATCTAACAAGCAAATGTTTAATGGTTTTAGTCCAACATTTTTTTTACAGAAATTTATATAGAATTTCCAAGAAGTTCTTCTCTAATACCACTTCCTGATGAACCCTCGAACGTGCCCAACGATTCTCCTAACGAGTATTGTCGTGAATCTTCGGAATCGGCTCGAGACATGTCAGCACGACACATATTATGAGAGAAAGCTCTGGCCGATGATGGTGCTGAACTGGAGGCACGTGTCTCAGTATCTGAGTCGAGATCAGACCTAGAATTTAATAAGATTGTAAATAATTTTATGCCGATAACATTACGAGCGATCTCATTAGTTGGCGGACGGCCAATATTTCTTCCACGTTCATGGTTAGTGAAACCAACGGCATAAACCCTTTTTGTTGCTTCATTTTGTTTATAAACGAACTTTCTTATTACAACAATTATTTTTGAGAGGACTTATATAATACCAAATATTTTTATTAATTTGTAACGTTTCGGAGTTTACTCCATCATCAGGTTATATGTTGCGCACTTTTTGTTGCATTAGATGTCGCAAATGAATGAAAATAATTATTTAGAAAAAGAAACAGAAGTATTCCAGAGTGGTCAAGACACGGCAAACAACAACGAAAAAATGTTACAACATTATTTGGTAAATAAATGACAAATAATAAACAAGCTGTTTTTGGAGAACTTCTCAAAAAATAAGGTTGATAAATAACTTGAAATGTTTGTGAAAAAATATACAGCGCATCGTTCGTATACCACTTTCATATAGCACATATCTGTTGCTCTTGAGATTTGCCGTTTGCCGTTGGTACATTTTATTTGTGTAGTTCTCACTTACCCATTTTCAGTTTCACCCAAGTCCTGTCGATTTGACGTTAAATGACTAACATTTGCCAACATGGAAAAATATGAATCTCTTAATTCAACAGGAGCAGACAGTGATCGTTCAAGTTTAAATAACGTTGGGAAATTGTTGTTAGATTTATCGCCATTATAGCCTGCAAGCCTAAAAAATCACATTTAATTAGTCTCAGACTCGACGTAAAATATGTTTATATTGCTGGGTTCCACCACACATTCCACTTTTGGTGATTGGCTAGAAAAAGATCTGGCATCACATTACTAAAAGACTTCTGTACAAAAACATTTATTTTAAGAATATCCCAAGCTAAGTTTTCTCTTAATCCTGATTTCCATATAATCGCTTTGATCGTTACGATCGCTACAATCGTTGACTAGATCCAGGAAAGCGATGTAATCGATTGTTCAGTGAACAGAACTTACAACACAAAAGACGCAATTTTTTAACATCGTTGAGCATGATGTAAAGGCCGGTTTACACGATACAATTTGTCGTATGCGATTGTCATTTTGGTGTATGTAATCAAGTGGCGTAGTCACGTCGTGTTAGCGACCATTACTTTTACGTATGTGGTATACAAGCTATATGTCTTTAACACTTGATTACATTCACCAAAATGACAATCGTATACAACAAATCGTATCGTGTAAACCAGCCTTAACGGACCATTGTAGTGATTACAGCAAATATATGAGAACCAGGCCTTACAAAAAACCTCACGTCAAAAATATCCGGTATAAAGCGGCGTTTCAACTCCCACCTTTGGTATTCCGGTTACCGCTCTGCACATTCGTTTATTACATTGTGACCCCGCCTTTCGGGAAAGATTCTGCGTGACATAAATTGCGTGGTGGGATGTTCCACGTACCACAATGAATGGAACTTATCGAAATTTGGTGTAGAACTAATTCTAACCTATTGTGCAACTTGCAACTTTAAAAAAATTGTTGCTGGTTTCCCGACACAAGTTGGATCAAAAAATGCAGTGTATGAAAAGTAGCTTTATGTAAAAATAAAATTAACAAAAAGTTAAGTATACCTGAGGTCATGTAGTTGTTCTTTTGACACGTAAGGAATGCCAGCTAAAGCTGCTTTTGCTAAGATACGTCGTCGTTGTAATGATTCTTGTTCAACTGATGAAATTTTTGAGCTTCGAAAACTATGATTTGGTTTGAAAACACCATCAGATAAGTTTGACCGCGGTCTTGACCATGATTGCGAGACATTTGTTGTTGTCGTAGTGGAGCTGTTCGTCGGAACATTATCGGAACCTCTCGAGTCGTTTGACATATTTGTAAAACTATCGGGGACAAACTCGGACTCGGTGGTTGTTGTTGGACTCATACCCAAATACTCAAGCACTAACATCTTTAGTCTTTTATATACTTCATGTAAGTCATCTATGAAAGTTCAAAATACATGGATAACTATCAAATATTCTGTTAGGGCCGGTTTACACGATACGATTTGTCGTATGCGATTGTCATTTTAGTGTATGTAATCAAGTGGCGTAGTCACGTCGCGTTACCGACCATTACTTTTACGTATGTGGTATGCAAGGTATACTAAACGTCTATACCACTTGATTACATCCACCAAAATGACAATCATATACGACAAATCGTACGCTATGTTTCAGGGCACTTCTAGAAAACGGAGAAGTCGTCGAAACACCCTCGGACAATCCCCACTCTCCATAAAGGCCTGGCCATGAAATTTTACTTTTTAAGGAAGAGTTCCAAAAAACTAAACAGTAAGTGATAAAAATAGTTTTTGTCACGTCAAACGTATTAATTTCTTATCGTACCGTTCATAATCGTCATGTCGTAGAAGCCAGGTTTTTCTCGATTTGTATTGGCGTAAAGTTCAACACGATCCAAGGCTTGAGAAATTGCAGCCTCGGAATAATGAGAATGTTCTCGCAGTCTTCGTTCGTGTTCCTAAGAAAGTTGACAAAAGTTAACGTTAAAAGGGATGTAAAATATCAAATGTCCATAAAAAATATTTCGGAACTGCGTTAGAAAATTTAGATTTGGTTGAGATTAGTATAGGTAATAGTATGATTTCGAGTGCAATTTGGAAAAAACATGCACGAGTGAGTTTTTCAAAGAGAATCCAAGTCTTTGAAAAACTCACGAGTGCATGTTTTATTCGAAATTGCACGAGAAACCATACTATTACTTATTAACAATATACAAGAAAATGTGCGAGACAAAAGATAAAATCCACAAGAAAACTTGATTACTTCCGGTCGTGTTTAATTAGTTTACACAAAGTCACGCGACATTCGTCTTTATTCTTAAATATTTACAAGACGTAAGTGGAAGTAATTAGTATCGTACAAATCAAAACATTAAACAACTTAGATTTATATACGCTCAAAAACTCAAAAACAGATTTTTGCACTCTGCGATTAAATGCACTGAAACCAAACAATCACAGTCGAGTACCATTTTCTTGTATGTCATTAAGATAATAATAAGGCAGTTTATTTCGAATTTTGTATACAATGAACACTTCAACGATCCATTCTTAACAACCAACCTGTGCAGTTTCAGGAAGTATTAAAACATATCTTGGTTCAAAGCTTGTGTTCTTCAAGCTCAAAACTCCCTGAAACAAAAGGATTTAAGATGCAAATAATTGTCCCAAGCATTTTTGCAATAACGTCCAATATGGTAGAAACTAAAATTAAATTCTTAAATGATAATCCAAATAAGCGAAAATTATTGGGATTCGTTGCATTTTGGTTTTATTTATTATTTTATGAGAATTTTAACTAGATTAAAACAAAGTATTTGCACAGAATGAAAACAAGTTTGAGGTATACACCCAAAAAGTGACGACGTAATTTAATGAGTAGGTCATGCACAACGAAACTACAAAACTCAGTTGAAATGCCCCCTTAATTAGTGTCTTGAATTTCCTGACACAGCACATTTATTTGTAAAAACATTTCTCGCCAATTTTTAAATCCAGTAAGTAGTTGATTTTAACGTCTTCGGTGTTGCTGTTAGTCTGTCAAACAATTAATGTTTGTACAGTTCGTACAAGTTCCACGCACCTCAAACTCCATATGAACAGTACATGCTAGTCCTTTTCTTGCAACCGACTCAACAGCCTCTCGAGTGATCCCGTACAAAAAACCATTAGATTGAGTAGTTTGAAGAAACTTACCCTAGAATTAATCAACTAGAATTACGAAAGTACATATGCGTCTGTCTGTCTGTCTGTCTGTCTGTCTGTCTGCCCGCCCGTCCGTCCGTTCCTCTCTCTGTCTATGTCCGTCCGTCCGTCTGTATACCTCCATAACATATTTCTCGAAATTCTCTTGTGAAGTAAAATGATAATCAACGCCATTTTCCTCTCTTTTTCTGGGTGGTCTGGTCGTAGTCGACACCCTAGATGATTTAAAAGTAAAACCAATTTAAATTGTCTGAGATATGAATACAAGTGTCTACTTTATAAAATCTTCTTACCCCAAACCAAAATAATCAGGAAACTCGTGACATAATTTCTTCGTGAGAAATCTTTTTCCTGACCCAGCAGGTCCTGTTAAAACAAGCATTGGATATGGTGTGGCCATGCTTGTTAAAGTACTAAAAAGACAATTGTCAGGTTAGAGTGCTTTCATTATTTTTGATCACCTGATAATTGGCTGCTTTACTTGACGCATTTCATAAACAATAAAAATTATAATAAAATCGGCTTGAAATATATCTGTTAACTCTCAGTAGTAAAAACAATATATCTTACTCATTTAATCAATAAGACTTCAAGATGAAATTCAAAACATACCTGTCAAAAACTCTAGCTGGCTGTACCAATGATCGAACTACGTGTACCATATGATCACGTGCCGCTATGACGTCACGAGGTGGGTTGAACATGTTCATGGCATGTACCTAAAAATAACGAAACTTTCAATGTCACGTCCTTAAACATTCAACCCAAAACAGAGTGAGGCATTTTTGTACTACGAGCCTTGTTTGACTGTATGGCATGGAGGCTGAAAAGTAATGCCCAGTATTTTTTGTTATGATGTACTTTACTTTGGCTAACGCCAGATGATTTTAGTTGATCGAAATGAAAGTGCTTCGGTTTTAAAGGGTTAATCAAAGTCCTATAAGGTGGTCAGAAATTTCTGTCAAGAAAAGTCGAGAAACTCTTAGAAGAGGAACTGGACAGACAAATAAAAAGCCAAGATATCCCTAAACCAACAGATCCCAAAAACCGAAATAGTCACAATTATCGTGAACATCTGCATGAGTGATGAGTCGAAATTAAAACTCCGAGGTTATCAAAAGAAACCTCTGTCTCAAAAAAAATAAATTTCTACATAGAAAAGTTCAATGTCAATTTATTGATCATCTTACCTTTTCCGAAGCCGTAACTTCAATATTGTCAAGAACTGTCAACATTTGAAGTCTGAACAAAATGGACAACCTGTACTCCGGCATTTCCTAAAAGAATTAATTTATCCACTTTTTGTTTCTTCAATCATTTCTCTAAGTTTGCAATCAAGGCTACCTGAATGGGATTTCCACGAAAGTTCAGATTTCTCAGAAGACGCAAGTCCCGTATATAACGTATTTCAGCAATGTCTATCAACTAAAAAATAAAAATGTCAAGGTTTTTGGTAAGAATAGTGAAAGGGAGACGTTTATTAGTAGGAGAAGGTCAAAATGCAGAAGTATATGTAAAGTAAAGTTTTAATTGTGTCCAGGACCTTGGTTTTCCGAGAATTTCCTCTGACGATTACAGTGAGCTAAGTATCCACGTGTTAACGTCATTTTTAAATACCTGATTCTCTTCCAAATTTATTTCTTGAAGAAATTCATGATTCTGTAACCCTTTCAAACTTCTAATGTTATTTCCATCCAAGTTAATCACCTTTTTAAAACAAAATATGTATGACGTCAAGAATCGTGACGTCATGTGGTGTTATGAAAAACCTGTGACGTCAAATTTTGGTGTATATTTAGTAAAAATAATAACTTGTTTCGACGAAGCGTGAGGTCTTTACAGGGAAATATATTGAATATAGCCGAGGTCTTTTTGGTACAGGCTTGGTTTGTTCACAAACATCAAGATCTGATATTTCTCTGCAGACCGAACAAGCGAGGTTCAGTAATAAAGAGTTTATTGTATGGTATTAGATATCTATCTAAGTAAGAAACTCACGTAATTTAAAATGCGTAATGGACTGCCAATATTTAATGGAAACATAATTGACCGTTAAAAATAGTTCGCGCTATTTCACAAAAAGCTACTCTTGCTATATAATAATATATGAGTACCTTTAAATATTTCAGTGTTTCAATGTTCTCGATTTTTTTGATATTGTTTGAACTCTAAAAATAAGAGTCGATAATACAGCGAGGAAAATATTTTATATAGGTCTAATTGATAATTGCTTTTTATATAAACGTTTAAATAAAATAAATTTCTTACCAAATTTAGATGCGTCAGTGGTAGATTTGATAAACCGTTTATTTTTTGAATTCTGTTATTTGAAATACTAAGGTATTTTAAACGAATGCAAGAAGATATACCTTTAATCTCATCAATAGTATTATCTGAAATTTTGTTAAGAATAACAAAATACTGAAGCTAAATTTCCTATTTGCTATCATGACTGTGACAACTGGCAGGCTGGTAACCTTCCCAATCAGCCAATCACAATCACTGTTATTGTGCTTGCAACCAATCACAAGTCAGTATTTATGTTCGCGCCAAGTCTAATGCTGTGGCCACTGACTGACTGTCATATGTTGGCGATATGTTTTGTCCAAAAGTCCATTTACTTTTCGAGATGGTTTTCTGCTAACCACAACTGAAAACAGCTTGGACAAAGATTATCTGTGAGGCGGTAAATATTGCTTATAATAATTATATTACTTTTAAATGATTAGCTAAATAAATTGAATTCGAAGAATGTCGCGTGGTCGATTTGTCAATTGTTCATTCCTGTCACCTTTCTCTAGTAGAAGGGTTAGCCGGTTAGCGAAACATTTGGGTTTACAATGCAGTGTTAATTTAAAAATAGCTAGTTTTGTTTAAGGTAGAAATGGAACAATACACTGCAATGCATGCGATATGGCTGTCGGAGTACTCGCGTACTGGTAGTTAAAGTCAATAGACGAAAGCAGCAATGTTATTTACATTTGTAATACTCCGCTGGCTTTCGGTTCATTGTAGTTTTTAAACGTTTCTGACTTAATTTTTGTTGAAAGATATATTCCATGGGTGCAAATAAACATTTGGAACTTTATAAATCATTATTTGTTGATAGAATAATTACAAAACAACGGCACTTACTACAAATACAAGAATAGTGCCAGTGTTAATAATTTGTTTACAATTCGTTCTGAATTCCTTCTTGTTGTTTTCATGACTGAATTAACATTAAGTGTTTTAGATTGATGTGCTTTAAATGAAACCAGAACTGTAGCTGGTTAAACATCTTTAAATATCTTTAAAAGTTAGTGTTCCAGAAAAATAAAAAAAGGATACAATCTAACTTTAACTTGACTAAGTGACAGTGGCAAGAAAGATCTGTAAGTTCATTAAATAAATTATGTGAAAGATCTGCTTCCTAAAAAAAAACAATATCTTAACAAATATAAAAATAAATTGCAAAAATATCTTTTTATATATCTTATCAGGATTATGGATAAGTATAACAATAGTAATTGTTCCAGACTTTCATTTAAATAAGTTGTGTGTGAAGTGTGAATAATAATTTTGGTTTCATACAAAAATTATTATTTATTAAGAAACTAACAAAAATATTATTAAGAAACTAACCAACAAGTTTTTTGGTGGAGAAAAATCCAAAATTTTTGTTAAATTATTGTGTGAAGCATCAAGTTTTATTAAACTTTCCATGTAGCCAAGTGGTGTCAAGTCTAAAGAAAACATATTGAACAACAATTGTATAATAGTAGAGGTGGAAGAAGCAGGAGGTGGGCTGAGGTATACTCCCTAATTATCATCATAGTCTCCATAGATAGGTTAAAATGACTTTTGACTCCCTCAAAAAAAGTTAAACAAAGGAGCCTGTCAAGTAAATGGAAATACAGGCAAATGGGTTAATATCAATGTTAATTTTACACATTTTATTTCTAAAATGCATAATGATTGAATTAATTCAAAACTTTCTTGAAAGGCTATTTTCTAGTAATTGGGATATTCAGGACAATGTCTTCATTTCCAATACACTTTTTAAGACTTTTATGGCCCTGGGCATAGATATAGCAATGAAACCATATTATCTTGATTTTTAAAATTTAAAACTGTTGTTTACAGGTATTTTTTTCATCCACACAAACCATTATTATCCTCTCTTGTTCACAACATTCCCTTTATATTCCTTGCTCTTTCATTTCTGTTTCCACCACTAACCTACTATGTATCATTGGTTGTCTTCCCTTATCTCTCTCTCTCTACTTGATAGTACAAAATTACCCTAGTAGGAATCCTTGACAGGAAACTGAACAGAATCTCATATGATCTTGAAAGGTCCTAAATAGGACCCTGTTAGACCTGTTAAGACCTGTCAAGATCCTACAGGATCCTGTGGGATCTTATAAGACCCTGTTCAGGATCAGGGAAATTATATATGAATTTACCTGAAAGGTTATTGTGAGATACAATAACTGTTTGAAGGTGTTTGTAACTTTTTAGTATGGAAATATCTGTAAGGTTTTTAGCCTTAAAAACATAAGATGAAATTTTATTTATATTACACATGCAGCATTTAGGATTAAATTATTATCGTCTAGACACTAAGTAGTAAAATTATCTGGTTTTGTAGTAATGAGAAGCCATACATCCTCAACACTTTTTAAAATAAAAATACATAAATCATTAAGATATTTTGTGGAATAATTCTTTGTTAGTTTTGTGTTTCTACTAATTATTATTATTTGCTGTCAATTTCTGATTCATGGTGCAACTATTTAACTGTTAAACAAAAAAACTATAAAACTATTTAAACAATACTTACAGATAAACAGAGTGTCAAAAAAACTTGCATGGTTCCATCTGCTGAGCGACCAAGCTGCGATAAACCATTTGCAATAAGGTCTGTCATAACACTATCGCATTCATCTTCCTATTTATTTGTTAAATACAACACGTTTTAATACTGACATTCAATGTATAACTGTAAGTTGTGACAGAAATAAATTTAAAATATCCAACAACAGAAGAATACAAGATATATTATTTATCAAATAATTCACTGCTGCTACTAAATCTACAAATTTAAGTTGTTGTGACCTTACAGTGAGGTATTCCTGGCTGATGTAGCGATTTTAAAAACACCTATTTGCTGTACCTCAGTTTCAGACGCCACCTCCTCCACAACAGGTCCAGTTTGGCAATCTTCTGAAACACGGGAGAGTATTTCGTCATTTGGAGTGTCGCATGGCGGTTGGTCAACTTCAACGAAAGGACTACAGTCCGTTACTTCTTCAGTTGCATCGCCAACCTCAGATTCCCCGTCGTCCGCCATTTTTGTTACTTGCTGCTACCATGGCAACGTATAAAACGCGTTTATTTTGCGACGTGTACGCGGAATGGGTTCGAAAAAAGATTGGCGAAAGTTTTTCATTTAAATCAAAAGGACAATTACTAATTTTTAAGTATACTTATATTTTTATAATAATTCACTTTTAGTAATAAGTGCAGTAGAAACTGGCACAAATTTTAAGTTGCGCAGCCGTGATTTTAAAATTCTACGAGATTGCGCGGGAGTTAAGTCGAGATTAATTGCGCAGCAGATTTCTTTGACCGCCCAATAATCCGACAGAAATAAAATTTTCCGACAAACAATTTAATAGTATACAGTAACAGCATTCACGATTTCTAATGGCAAGAGGTGGTTACTCCTCCCTCGTCCTTAAGCTAAGCCACTTTTGAAAGTGGATGGGACAAAAGCTCTTTCGGTGCTACAGCTAGTGTTACAAGTCACTGTTACAATGAATGCAATTAACCTGCAATTTTATCCATTAAGTTTTTATATGTTTCCTTTTGCGCGGTAATTGAGATCTGACAAACCAATCAGATTACTCCATTTTCCTATGGCTGAGCAATCATGAAATATTGGTCATTGATTCATCGCGAAATGTGAACAAAGGGCAAAGCGCTTGTATTTTTACTCAATGATAAACTTGGCCGCTACATTATTATGGAGTCAAAAAGGACTATTACTTCATTAACTTTGTTTACATGTATTGTGTGGAACATCAGTTCATCTATTGCAATAGTTTTCTCAAATAAATGGATCTATACGAACTATAAATTTCCCAACATAACGTTAACTTGTATCCATTTTGTGATGACTTACATTGGCTTACAGTTATGTATTTGGTTGAAAGTATTTACTCCTAAACGAATACCAGTCACGGAAATGATACCACTCTGTCTTTGTTTTTGTGGTTTTGTTGTGTTCACTAATCTTAGTCTACAAAACAACACCGTTGGGACATATCAAGTTGCAAAAGTCATGACAACCCCCGCTATACTTTTTATTCATACCATGTTCTACCAACGAAGTTACTCCACGCAAATCAAGTTAACTATAGTAAGTGTTCACTGTTTATTTAAAATCTCATTACTTGGATTATGTATGTGATCATGTTATTTATATACATTGTTATTTTACATTGTTATAATTTTTTGTAACACTTCTGTAATTCATTAATCTTGTAACATGTTACATTAATTTACAAAAGATTTAACATATTTTTAGTAAATAATTGGTAATAAGTAAAGCTCTTAGTCAGTTCACCAATTTACCTTTATGAATCATTACTGAGCTAACTACCTAATAAATGCTCCATATTTATGCCCCATGACATCTTCGATCTTAACTTTGATACAGATGTATCCTAATTAGCATGCTCTTATAACTTTTTTAAAAATGCTCCTGATCAATATTCATATTCCACATATTTTCACTAGTACTTATTTTATTTCTTATTCTTCAGTTTCCTATTGTCCTTGGTGTATTCCTCAATTCTTGGTATGATGTACGTTTTAACATCACTGGGACTGTATATGCTACTCTTGGTGTTCTGGTTACTTCTCTTTATCAAGTGGTAAATATTTTCAGAGTTTCAAGTTTTTAATAACTTGTTTTTATCAGATTAGTTATATGTAAGTATAATAATGGTAGTCATAGATAAGACAAAATTATGGTAAAGCTTTAAAAATTAAACCAAAGTAATATAACTATATTTACTTAATTATCTTCATCATATTTTAATAATTTTTATTTTACAGTAACTCATTATTTTATATACTGTAGTTAGTTGGTACAAAACAACAAGAACATAATTTATCTTCCATGCAGTTGCTATATTATCAGGTATTATTAATTTATCTTAATCATTTGTTACAAATAATATATTGTTATCTGACATAAAGACAACAATAATTTTATTTGAAATATTATAATTTAGGCTCCACTCTCAGCTTTGGTGCTTGCAGTGATTTTTCCACTATTTGAACCACCATTTCAAGATGGTGGTCTTTTCACATACTGGCCAAATGCAGCTGTGGTAATTTTTTTTTGAAAATTTGTCCACTTTCTACAACAGCAGTTTAACTTTGACATACAGTGTATGCTTTTATTTTAGGCATTTGTAATGCTTTCCGGAGTGTTAGCTTTCTCTGTTAACTTGTCAATTTATTGGTTAATTGGAAATACCTCACCAGTAACGTATCTTTTGATGTTGAACATATTACTTTCGACAGTATTTATTTCATGCATAGTGGTGCCAGCCATAAACTTTACTCTGGGTAACCAGGAAGGCAATCTTACCAGTACTTGTCCAAAGAATACCCCCTTATGAGACTGAACTTTGACACAGCTGCAATAGTGCTGCACATATTGATTTGATAAAAGTTGTAAAAATTAGGAGTAACTTATAGCAT
>JAOBAZ010001018.1:0-13713 GCA_026546875.1 Pteroeides caledonicum | reverse complement strand
TATGTGATGATGAAACTTTCCCAATGTCAAAAGTGACGTCACTTTTGACAAACCCAAAGGCATTTTACGGCAATTCCCGACGTGATTATGTGTAAGATTTCCAGTTACAAAAACGTCAATAACTGGGAAACTATGAAATATTTTACGTTGAAATTTTATCTATGATCTTAAATTACTGTTTTCTTTAATATGATTAAGAAAAATTAGACATGATTTTTTGATTGCACTTGTCCTTAAACCAAAACTAAACCGCGATTTTTAGCCACACAGTACTGTGTATACAAGATAAAAGTTTTTTAGTAAACGATAGATTAAGATAAAACATGATGTCCTTTATAAATCAATGTCAATATCTTCATCGATATCAGGTTAACGATGTTTTACAGCGGGCGTCTAGTAGACACGAGGCGTTTATTAGAAGCATCTATTAAAATTTATACTTCAAGAAGGCGTTTAGCGGAAGCTTTAACGAAACAGGGTTTCTGTTAGATAATTTACGGTATGCTGTATTCATCCCACAACTATATCGTGATATTTAACAAATAGATCACAGGATGCTGTTGTAAGAACATAGCGGTTCAATAATGTTCTTACCATGTTCGAAAAAGAGAGGCGGTGTGACCGTGAAAATATACGCAAATGTTTTCGTTGTTATACACTGTATTATTACTACAATGTCCCAGCCCAGTTAAGCCAATGAGACGTACACTGAAATAACCGAGTAACAATGACTGTTGTTTGAACCAAACTGCAGATCATGGTTGACAAAGATATATCAAAAAATGCTAAGCGATAATCCTTTTTTATTCAACGATTTCTTTTCAACGGGACAAACTTAAATTTTGCGAATGAATTAAAATTGTTTTGAAATTGAATGAATTAAAATTTATATATTTATACTGGTGATGTTTTAGTGAATACGTGCATGCTTCTTGTTAATTTTATAGTGAATCGACTTTATTGTAAAGTAATGGTCTGACCAAGCTGGTGGTACTGTAGTAGCTGAAAAAATCACCATTCGGTCATGTTTTCTATGCTCACTTGTTTTGTATGTTCAATTGCTGCTGGTTTGCTTTTTTTTTTAACTTTTTTGTTATTCACAATGCATACTCTTCTCAAAAACTTGTTCGGTACATACTTGAAATACTTCAAATCAGAAATTCACCAATACACACAAGTACTAATACTCTGATGAACACTGACAATTAGGAAATTTTGACTAAATAGCTCAGAAAAACACAATTGCGCGAAAAAAATGTGTGATTGTCTTTTTAATTTATTTCCAAGTTCTAACACATAATTAATACCATTTTGGATTTCTGTAACTGTGCACGTAGTTTGATGTTGATTTTATACATGACATTGCGACAGAAAACTTCGTAATTACTGTTGTCATTAACTTCTTCGTGCACAATAGTTAAGTGTTTACAGAATACTCATCGTTTCACATCACACTCTCTAATTTTACCAGGTTTTTGCAAGTCCAACTTGGACGACAAAGTATATAGCTAAACTAATAAATTAGAACTTATTCCAACATATAGTATTGCTATTACAACCTGATATACACTTGTCATAATATTGTAAAAAAATACAACGACTTGGCCAGCGGCTATATCTCGTTATATGATTTCATGTATAAGGAAGGTTTACTGTTTTTTTAAACATAAATTAAAATCATTTTGTGTGACTTTTAAAAAGAAAAAATTCCAGCCTGCTGTTCACTGTCGAAACTACACTTCAACAGTTCAAGGCTAAACGATGCGAGCAGACAACTTAGTGGAGTTAGAGCTTTCATTGGAAACATGTAGCGAGGTAGATAATTTGGGCAAATATGTTGCCATCAAATATAAAAGTTTTGTAACTAGTGGCTTACAAAGCTACGAGAATTTAACGACGTTTTCTGTTGACCCCAACTTTCGTATTAAATGGCGCGAAAACTTATAAAATGTTGGTACTTTCTTAAAGACGGTTTCATTTGAAATATATCCCATATTAATGCAGGTTATTTGTTTAAAAATATATCATTACTAACCACCTAAATCAAAAACAAATATATCGAGTAATCTTTGTGAACCACTCTTTTAATTACAGTTGTTTAACCAAGTGTATATGTTTTGGCAGCGAAACAAGAAACAGTTTGTACATGTATATACTTGTATTGTTTATGCTCTGTTGTTATTACTAGGCAAATCTTTCCCAAACATTCACGTGTTATATTGCTAATATTTATGTTAATTCATGTTGGAAGTAGCTTAGTATTGTTACTTCCAAAGTATCAAGTTTTTCAGCGATTTCTACTGTGACTGATAACAACACCGTACAGCTAACTTTACTTATTTTTCTTTCGGTGGAATATTATTAGAAAGTCATATTAAATTTTGCAAAATGTTTTTCAAATTGTTGTGTAGTTTTGGAAACATCACCGACCTCAAGTGTCGGCGTACTTTGTTCCAGATGCACTTCTTTAGTGTGCATATAAATATATAATATACCTGTTAGTTTCCGCGTCTTTTATATCTATAAATGAGTTTTGATTGGTATAAACAACGCTTGTACCGTTTATCACTTTATTGCATATTTTTTTTGTGCGAAAAAGATGTTTCATTAGTATTAATACAACACAGAAAGAACTGCTAAAATGTCAGTTATATTATAAAACTTTTGCGAAAAAATTACTTCAAAACAGCCCACTGTTTTAAATTTTCATTTCATGCAAAACACATGGCAGCTGAAAAAAATTTATTATGGAATTCATAATTTACCTTCAAAATATTTATGGTTTTAAAATATGAAATTCATGCGCAGATTCACGCGTTTTATTGGTTGGAATTTTCAACACGTAGCGCCGCAACGTCCAAGACATATTGTTGACTCTCAGAAAAAGGAACAACTTTTTGCCGATGAACAAAACGACGATTAATGCTGTAGAGTTGTACGTGGTGAAAGTTTTGGTGTAAATTTTTTTCCCGTATTGCGTGAGTCGGTGTTTCAAATGATCCTCAAGATTGTTGGATTGCAATCTATTTGTTGTACCGACATACTCGCAATTTTTGCCATTTCGTAGATTTCGAATTGCGTGGCGGTTTTAATGATTGGTTTGCTGATAATATCCTGCGATATTCCGTAGACGCAACAAAAACCATTTCTAAATCAAGTACTAAATGACAAAAAGACAAGATAGTTGTGGGAAAGAGACACCTCATGTCGAGTTTATTGTTCGGTGTGATGTGCTCTTACAAGAACATGTCTCCCGCTTCGTTTGTTTTAAAACGACTTCATTCATCTGCCACGAATTATTTCAATAGCTGTGCACATTTTCATGTCGCCACGTGTACCTCTTTTATCCCGCTATACAATGCCCTGTTGGTTGTCGACTCTAACCTGGATCCAGAGCAGATCTGCATCACTGACTGGAACGCGATCAGCGCGCCCAACAAAATTAATCAGCAAAACGCGCCGAAAAAAATTGAATTACAAAACAAGATGTTTCTCTCCTGATTTCACTACTTACCCGTTAATCTTCCCATTTCACTGGGCGGTGTTTGAGGCGGCGTGTCCGGGGACTGGGACGTGCTAGTGTGCGTCCGATCAAAGCAACCGTCGACCCATCTACGTAGACTTTTTACAGGCGAGTCTTCAAGAGGTTGCTGCGTACGACCTCGGTCGGTTTCCACTACGGGTCGGGGACTCCAAATAATCCCAGCTTCCGTACGCTCCGAGATTTTCACATCCTGTTTTAGTTCCCTGTCCTTGCATGTGGGTTCGCCAGGGTGTAGGGCTGGGTCACGGGACACCGTATCTAAAATAACATCGGGTAAGGTTAGTTTCAATCAAATATTGTATAATCTCGCGGAAATTGTGTCTTAGAGCTGCACACACTCGAGAGAAACTAATGCTAATGTTTGACGTCAACTGCAAATAAAACTCGATCGGCCTGACGTTAGGATTACCTGTATGTGTTAAGTAAGCATGGTGACCTGAAACACGTTTAGATATCCCAGCATTTGTGCTTGTATTTTGTTCTTTGATAGAGAAACACAGTTCAGCTTTTTGTTTGGGTTGTGGGTGCTTGTATCGGTAATGAATTTTACCAGTGGATGCTTAGAGAATCTTAGAAGGCCAATCGGATATTTGAAGAGTAGTCAAATAATTAAGTACTTTAATGCGCTTAAGTCAGACAATTTGAAATTCATATTAAAATTACTTGGTGTTTTAATCCGGTTGTGGAACAAAGCACTAAGAAACATTGGCATTCATCGACACAAAAGTGCCAAATTTGTCGTGTACACAGAAAATTAATCACTTGCTTATGAGGCATGTCTTCTTGGTTGCAAAAACGCGCGCCGAATTCCGACAATGTTTGACTACCTTCGGGAGTTCTGATAACTGTTGTTTTACGTCCTATAGTCTTCTCAGGTTCTTTGATAAGAACATCCATTTTTTCTTCCATTTCATCATCATTGTCATCTTCCTCATCGCTGTACCCTTCGCTGTCCTTACGTTCCCCACATCTATTTCTTGGGGACCACGTCATTTTGTTCTCCTTTTTAAGACGTCGTCTAGCGTTTGCGAACCATGTAGAGACTTGCGTCAGTGTCATTTTTGTCAAGATTGCCAGCATAATTTTTTCGCCTTTCGTTGGGTATGGGTTCTTTCTATGTTCATACAGCCAAGCTTTTAGTGTGCTGGTTGTTTCTTTTGTGGCATTCTTACGACGCGCCCCAGAGTTCAAATCAATTGGTGAAAATCTATGAACATAGGGGGGAAAATCGTTTTAGAAATATCAAGGGAAATGTTACCATTATCTTGCTGGCCAAACCTGTTAGTTTCTTTAGACAACTTTATGTACTATCGCCATCGGGTCAATACTGTATGTATCTTTTTTTTTGCTGAGTGCTAAGTGATTTTAGATGCATACTGCGAAAGTTCTTTTAAAACCTGTTGTCAAGATATCTTAGCCTTTCTACGTCAATACATTAATTCTTTGGTAGGAATCTTATTCGATGAAAGCCTGACAAGTTCCAGTCAGTGTTGTTATCTGTTTAATTTATATAATTTTTGAAAATTGGCTCATTATTTTGTCTGGAGCGAGTCAGAGATGTCGGTCGTCGCGGCCTCTGCTGTAATAAACCTACCTATCTCCAAAACGGTGACAGCTCAGATAAGAATTTCTGTCGAAGTTATGGTGGTCAAACCGAGCATTGATAAACCAGGCAGGGTTCATGGCTGCAGTCCCCATATCTTTAATATCACACTGTCTCACCTGTGTTAATGAAAACAATATAATAAACACAATCAGATAATGTCTTCTAGAACACTCTCGTTTGTCACATGAATTTTTACATAAAATTCACTGACTAACGAAAGTTAACGTATATTTATCAAAGTTCTCATTTATGTACCAATCCTGTGTTTTATGTAATAATTGTGATCTAACGGTAAAACAATTGAATTACTTACTAACGGCGGATACATAGACGCCGATGGATCTCTCGCTGTAGGCCCAAACATTAGATTCGGCTGACCAGAATAGCCTGGACTTGGTAGAAGGCCGAGAGGCAACGTATTCATTTTCTGTTGTAGTACTTGCTCTAACTGACATGAACAAACGTGGGGAGTTTGAGGCGAATGTGGAGGGGGAATTTGTCCACTCCCGGCATTATCGCAACAGCTATGTCCACTCACGAGGAACTACAGGTTTTAAAACAATCAAATAGTACAATTAAGTTAAACTTTGCCGAGGCTCAGTTTGGGTCCTCGGTATCACTGCCAGCACACACAGTCAACCTTCGCATGTGGTATTAAACTGGTTTGAAGTGAAGTATTTTTACCTGGGAGTTGTAAGGAAAACCAAGAGCTGCTGCCAAGCCAGCCATGAGTTTACTGAATCGGTCTCGAAGTGTGCGTTGTTATTGCACTAGGCACACACGGTTGTTCACCACACTTTCTCAATCAATTAAAAGATAATTCCTTTGAAGTTATCCTAGTAACTTTTCAACTAAATTGATTGTTTTGGAGGTGTATCCTTCACATAAGCCGTCTCCACTAGCACACTGCTCCTTTTACCCTGCTTGCCAACACTGTGTAGTCCTAAAGTATGATTTACAAACGATCGCGTTGTATACGGAGCGCTGAACGTCTCAACGGATGTTTGCTTAAGTTCTGATATCTTGTTCAATCACTTGGCATGTCGCACTCGGACACATCGTGCGGTCAATTGTGACACATTTTGACATGTTTTTAGACTATAGCACCAATCGAATTAAGTTAGGAACAACTTGACTATTGAAAAAGCAACATTTTGATTGGCAGGTGATGAGTTGTTAACTGGCCTAACATTTATTATTGTCTGGCCCCAGCATAAAAATAGACATTGTTTGACGTTTTTACTCCGCCTATCTGGGTGCTTTCATCGCAGCATGCTCCACCTACGTGGGTTACTTAGTATGTGTTTTGACTTTGTTTTCCACGGAGCTGAGCAAACGAAACCACGGCCTATTTGATACGACTAAGACTTTATTTACTTTAAGACTAGAAATTATATTAAACATTATGTTTAAAATTGTTGCTTTTCTTGCCAACTCGTGCTACACTTGCTGGATTTGGCTTGCATTGCGTGCACACTAACACTTAGCGAGCGACTAACGAGCGCACACAGCCACTTTTATATTGCTTCCGTTTGGAGTTTTAAAAGCTCAAGCCGCTTTATTTACTTGATTCTGGTCTACAATATCTGGCGATATCAATTGCATTTGCCGTGTAAAAAAAAATCATATAAATGACCTATTTTGTGAAACGGTTGGCTAAAGTGTCGAAAATTTTCCGAAATATGCAAGCTGTTTTTTGAACGATAGCTAGAAACCTCATCAAATTTTCATAGGACCTGTATGCACTTGACAAAACACTGTTAAAACTTACACAACAAACATTTACCGCCGCGATGTGGTAAACGCAGCTAAATGAGTCGAAGTTTACGCCAGCCGCAATTGTATTGTTGTTGCGGGTTCATTTTTAAATGAAAGATAACCACTTGGGAATCAGTAAAAGATGGCTAGAACTACTATTGTTCTCCTGCCAAGTTACACTCAAGTTGTGACAACGACATCTCATATGAAACATGATGATCTCACCCAAATAGGATGTGATTAGTTCGTGTCATATTATTAACTACAGGTAATCGCCACATTCCTCGGGAACGTTTAGACACGGCAATTTCCGTGGCCAGAAACAAAACCCGGAGTTTTAGTACAACTCTACTGCTTTTCATCTTCCGTCTCGCCTTTCGGCATATAGTTTTGTCTTGCAAGTTAAAAAAAGTGTTCTCGCATTAGGGATAATATGTTTATAGGAAATTGTCGGTGTTAGTTAGCTATGATACTGCCACAGCGATTGTTTTGCGTTGCTTTGATGATAAATGAGACGATTTTACTAAAAATAAATTAGTATCGAAATGTATCAATTATTGTTGTTACTGTTTTAGTTGTATGTTGACGAACGTTTACGATAACCTAAAAGAAATGTTTAAATGTTTCCGTCGCACCACGCGAGGATTCCTTTATGGTATTAAGCACCGTGTCTTTAAGTAGTTGTTGTTTGGTTTAAACAGTCCGGTAACTAAGTCAGCAACGCAAGTTGTTAATTTTGGTAGCTATGTCAGCTTGTCACGTTATAATATCTTGTCAAACGGAAGTGCTACCGGAAAAGCCGATTAAACTCGCCCAATGTGTGATAAATATTCATTAGGCAAGATTAGTTTTGCAGCAGTGCAGCCGGGCATCATTTTATGTAGTCTTGGGTGGCCAGAGGTTAGATGAATTCTCTGAAGTACCGAAGAGATATGTCATTAAAGCAGTGTTATTTTGTTGGTTATAAGATCGTTTACTTTCACAGGAATGACCACAGTTTTCAATGTTTAAAGAGTGGCTTCTCTGCCAAGTATCATTGTTTTGTTTGTAATCACTTATAATGATCTGTCAATCGTTCACACACCTGAATGCTGAACGTTCTTTTAAAAATACTCTACTAAACAATAAGGGATACACAAAGAAATCTTAAACGAACAAACGCATCATAACGATTTAGCGTGGTTATAGGACCATGGCTATACGTTGTGACCTTGAGGGATCGTTAAAGTCGTTCCAGTAATGTTTGCATATTCACCTGATCACTATTTCCTTTTCGCCACTTTCGTTGCCGACAACCCCTCTCAGCTAACTAAATAATCTAATTGAAATACGAACAATAAACCAGTGATGATATCTCTGCTTTGTAAACAAACAGTCGCTTTAACGCAAATCACGTTCACTTACACGTTACATGTCCGTACGCGCAAAATTGTATTTTTTTGCGCAAGGCATTCGCGTTACGCACGCGAGCCGTCCGCTTTACTGTGAAAAACTGTGACAAACAATTCATTGGCGCAGTCGCCAGTTGTCAATATCGTCCGAACTTTGACCTACGTCTGAGTATTACACATAAAAGGAGCAATTACATTGAACATCGATGCTTGTAGAAATAACTGGACAGTCACAGTTAAAACGGCTGTGCTGTAAATAGAAGTGAACTGCAGGATGTATTTGAGGCGCGCAGTTGAAGTATTTTTGCGCGCCTTGCCGCACTTTGCGCACTCGGATACCTTACTGCGCGCGATTTCTCAACCAGAACTGCGCGGGAGAGCTAATGATTCGCCAAGGGGAAAAAATAACAAGTCAACATCAAGGGCCAAGAAGGTGGTTCTGTCGTAAGGTCAGATCATAACTGGCTTTCTAACTATCGTGTTAAATAGTCAAACCCCAGCACAGCTTATTGGATTTTTTCACCGTGTTTTTCACAATGGACGTTGCAACGGATATTTCCTGTATACATTTCACGACAAAACCTTCTATTATCGCTCAAGTGGTGTCAGTTGTATAACTATTGTGTTAACGTTGTCTTGACAAACTTGTAACCATCTGGTACACCGTGTAGTGATTGAGTAAATTACGGGTGGACTGTGAATATGCTACCCTTGGTATGCTGACGAGTCGGTTACCTTAGCAACGATGACGTCTGCAAATATTTTCGCAGCAATTCGCCTCTTTATCCCCTATTTATCCGTACCATGAGTATAATTCGAGGCGAACATCTGTTAACACTGCTTGTGATAATGTTAAATGAGTAACAAGAGCTACAACGCGCCCAACAGGGGAGGGACTCGGCTATTAATAGCAAAACCAGTGAAACAATTACTCTAGACTAGTACACTATAAACACACGTAAAATACACAACTGGGGCACAAGTGGTAAACTGCGAGAAAAGGGAGTTGCGAAGAAAGAGTGGATAATAGTGGCTTTTAAAAACAATATGTGTAACCATCTGTCTGTCTGTTGAAGGTCGCTGTTCCATCACGTCGGCAGAAAACGTGATGAAAAGAAAAACAATGTCATGCACATGTTATTTGACAAAACACACAATCGAAGTGTCTTGCTGGGTTCCTTTTACATGTCTACTTTTGACAGCATTAAAAGAAACTCCTGTTGAGAAAACATTATCCCAATGGTCCAACTGTTTTGTCGAGATTCTGTAAAAAATTTGATTTAAAAGGTTTCATCTTGCCTCAATTGACCAAAACCTTTCCCACAACTGCACGACTACCACAATCATTTTCTAAAAGCTTTTTTCTCTCACCACTATCGTTTATCGCTTTTGGCAAAGATCGCAAATTTGATATGTATTTTGCATTGAGCACAATTTGTGTTGACAAAATCAAACACAATCGACATTCAAAAAAGGCAATCACCTTATTTCGAGGTATTCACTGATGAAGAGTAAAATAGGTGAAATGTCGAAAAATCGTGAAAAGTTTTTTTGAACTTTTTGGACTCAGGGTTTTTTATCTTATTAAAGAGTGTAACCATAACTTGGATTGACAAATTATGCAAAATAAATGCTAAATAATAAGCTACCATTTATCCATTTATATATATATATATATATATATATAAATTTAGTGTGCATTCAGTCATTGTCTAATACAAATCCTGCGTTATGATTGGCTACTCAACTGTTGTTCTGTGATAGACAACGGTAGGCGAAAATGTCAACAAACCAGACCCAATTGCGGTCAAAAAAAACAACATTTTCATTAGGTTAAGCGTGGAACTAAATGTGTACTAAAACAATTAGACAACTCGTCCTTGTTGTTTATGAGCGATAGTCAACTCGGGCTACGGCCAAAAATGAGAAAAAAAGTAAAGGGGTTAACCTTAACTTTTTGGCCGATTTTATCCATTTTTGGACATTTTTAAAAACTTTGGGAAAATGGCCAAAAATGATAGAAAGAGGTTGTCATTGTGTTATTTCGACGTTTTTTGACGTTTTTAGACAAGTTTTAAAAATGTTGAAAAATGGGCAAAAAGTAAAAGGGTTAACCTTAACTTTTTGGCCTATTCTGGCCATTTTTTTGACATTTCTAAAAAATTGTGTAAAAACGCCAAAAATGGTGGAAATAGGTTTTTTGTGTTAATTTGACGTTTTTAATCGTTTTTAGAGGTTTTTGTGTTAATTTAGACGTTTTTAATCGTTTTTAATCGTGTTAATTTGACGTTTTTAATCGTTTTAGAATAGGTTTTTTGTGTTAATTTGAGGGTTTTTAATCGTTTTTAGACAAGTTTAAAAAAATTTTAAAAATGGCTAAAAATGAGCAAAAACTAAAGGGGTTAACCATAACTTTTTGGTCTATTTTGGCCATTTTTTGACATTTTTTATAACTTGTGCAAAAACGCCGAAAATTATAGAAATAGGTTGTTTTTGTGTTAATTTGACGTTTTTTTGACGTTTTTAGACAAGTTTTAAAAATGTTGGAAAATGGCCAAAAATGAGCAAACCCTAAAGGGTTAACATTAACTTTTTGGCCGATTTTGGCCATTTTTTGACTGTTTTAAAAACTTGTGTAACAACGCCCAAAAATGAAAGAAGTAGCTTGTTTTTGTGTTAATTTGACGTTTTTGACGTTTTTAGACAAGTTTTAAAAATGTTGAAAAATGGCCAAAAATGAATCAAAAGTAAAGGGGTTAACCTTAACTTTTTGGCCGATTTTGGCCATTTTTGACATTTTTAAAAACTTGTGCAAAAACGCCTAAAATCATAGAAATAGGTTGTTTTTTGTGTTAATTTCACGTTTTTAATCGTTTTTACACAAGTTTTAAAAATGTTGAAAAATGGCCAAAAATGAGCAAAAACTAAAGGCGTTAACATTAACTTTTTTTGCCGACTTTGGCCATTTTTTGACATTTTTAAAAACTTGTGTAACAACGCCCAAAAATGAAAGAAGTGGCTTGTTTTTTTGTTAATTTGACATTTTTTGACGTTTTTAGACAAGTTTTAAAAATGTTAAAAAATGGCCAAAAATGAATCAAAAGTAAAGGGGTTAACCTTAACTTTTTGCGCTATTTTGCCTATTTTTTGACTTTTTTTATAACTTGTACAAAAACGCCAAAAACCATAGAAATATTTTGTTTTTGTGTCAATTTGACGTTTTTTTGACGTTTTTAGACAAGTTTTAAAACTGTTGAAAAATGACCAAATATGAGCAAAAACTAAAGGGGTTAACCTTTTTGGCCGATTTTGGCCATTTTTTGACATTTTTAAAAACTTGTGCAAAAACGCATAAAATCATAGAAATACGTTGTTTTTGTGTTAATTTGACGTTTTTAATCGTTTTTACACAAGTTTGAAAAATGTTGAAAAATCGCCAAAAATGAGCAAAAACTAAAGGGGGTTAACCTTAACCTTTTGGTTTGTTTTGACAATTTTTTGACATTTTTTATTACTTGTGTAAAAAACGCCGAAAATCATAAAAATAGGTTGTTTTTGTGTTACTTTGACATTTTTAATGGTTTTTAGACAAGATTTGAAAATGTTGAAAAATGGCCAAAAATAAACAAAAAGTAAAGGGGTTAACCTTAACTTTTTCGTCGATTTTGACCATTTTTTGACATTTTTTATAACTTGTCCAAAAACGCCAAAAATGATAGAAATAAGTTGTTTTTGTGTTAATTTGACGGTTTTTTGACGTTTTTAGACAAGTTTTAAAACTGTTGAAAAATGGCCAAATATGAGCAAAAACTAAAGGGGGTTAACCTTAACTTTTTGGTTTATTTTGGCCATTTTTTGACATTTTTTATAACTTGTGTAAAAACGCCGAAAATCATAAAAATAGGTTATTTTTGTGTTACTTTGACATTTTTAATGGTTTTTAGACAAGTTTTAAAACTGTTGAAAAATCGCCAAAAATGAGCAAAAAGTAAAGGGGTTAACCTTAACTTTTTCGTCGATTTTGACCATTTTTTGACATTTTTTAAAACTTGTGTAACAACGCCCAAAAATGATAGAAATAAGTTGTTTTCGTTTTAATTCGATGTTTTTTGACGTTTTTAGACAAGTTTTAAAAATGTTGAAAACTGGCCGAAAATGGGTAAAAATTAAAGGGGTTAACCTTAACTTTTTGGCCTATTTTAGCCATTTTTTGACATTGTTAACAATTGTGTAAATACGCCCAGAAATGAAAGACGTAGCTTGTTTTTGTGTTAATTTGACATTTTTTGACGTTTTTAGACAAGTTTTAAAAATGTTAAAAAATGGCCAAAAATGAACAAAAAGTAAAGGGGTTAACCTTAACTTTTTGCGCTATTTTGGCTATTTTTTGACATTTTTTATAACTTGTCCAAAAACGCCAAAAACCATAGAAATATTTTGTTTTTGTGTTAATTTGACGGTTTTTTGACGTTTTTAGACAAGTTTTAAAACTGTTGAAAAATGGCCAAATATGAACAAAAACTAAAGGGGTTAACCCTTATCTTTTTGGCCGATTTTGGCCATTTTTTGACATTTTTAAAAACTTGTGTAACAACGCAAAAAAATGATAGAAATAGGTTGTTTTCGTTTTAATTCGATGTTTTTTGACGTTTTTAGACAAGTTTTAAAAATGTTGAAAACTGGCAAAAAATGGGCAAAAAGTAAAGGAGTTAACCTTAACTTTTTGGCAATTTTTTTACATCTTTAACAATTGTGTAAATACGCCCAAAAATGAAAGAAGTAGCTTGTTTTTGTGTTAATTTGACGTTTTTGAAGTTTTTAGACAAGTTTTAAAACTGTTAAAAATGGCCAAATATGAGCAAAAAGTAAAGGGGTTAACCTTACCTTTTTTGGCCAATTTTGACCATTTTTTGACATTTTTAAAAACTTGTGTAAAAACGCCAGAAATGATAGAAATAAGTTGTTTTTGTGTTAATTTGACGTTTTTAATCGTTTTTACACAAGTTTTAAAAATGTTGAAAAATAGCCAAAAATGAGCAAAAACTAAAGGGGTTAACCTTAACTTTTTTGGCCTATTTTGGCCATTTTTAAACATTTTTTATAACTTGTGCAAAAACGCCGAAAATCATAGAAATAGGTTGTTTTTGTGTTAATTTGACGTTTTTTAACGTTTTTAGACAAGTTTTAAAAATGTTGAAAACTGGCAAAAAATGGGCAAAAAGTAAAGGGGGCAATAACGACCCAGTAACTCTAAATCTACTTTCTCAATTTATCCACTCGTGCCTCATACACAGAGAAAATAGTCTCAAATCCCTGGAAACTCAAAACGAGTCATACTTCTGAAAAATATTATTAACCTCTTACAAAATGTACATATAAAAAATCATCTAGCATGTACTTTAGTTCAGTTTTAA
>JAOBAZ010000907.1:0-13727 GCA_026546875.1 Pteroeides caledonicum | reverse complement strand
GTGGTCTCTTTTTTTATTCTAGATAACAATCAATATATATATATATATATATATATATATATATATACATATATTTATATATATATATATATATATATATATTAAACTTTTAAAAGCTTTTACAATCAAAAGCCTTTCTAGTTTTAAGGATTCCATTCTTAATTATCTACCATCTTAATTATCTACCGTTACGTAGACGAAACTACTCGTCCCCTATACATAAGGATCAAGGAACATTTATTTTATAACTCTTCTTTCAAGATTATAGATTCTAGCGATAACTTAGTTACATTTAAACTTAAGGACGCTTTACATATATTAACACAAACCCGAAATAAACAATCAACTACTTCATTATAAGACTATTTTAAACTTATAACCTATATTACTTCTTATATTGTCTTTTAACTGCAACTGAACTGCAACTGCAACTGTAACTGCAACTGTAACTGTAACTGTAACTGCAACTGTAACTGTAACTGCAACTGTAACTGCAGCTGCAACTGCAACTACAACTGCGACTGCACTGCGACTGCAACTGCAACTGCGACTGTGACTGCAACGGCAACTGTAACGGCAACGGCATCGGCAACAGTAACGGTAACTGTAATTGTAATTGTAATTTTACCCACATTATTACTATCAAGTGCTATGCAATAATAATTATACCTTTACTGGTTTATCGTTATATATTCAATGTAAAGATTCTATTATTCATTCACTGTACTGATGATGGCATAAGTTTGTTGAAACATGTTTACGTTTATTAAAATGGCCAATTACTTAAAGTGACTTTGAAATTATTATTAGCTGTAGTACTCAATCTACGCAAATCGCTAGGCGTTAGTAGATTTTTTAAAGGACATTGGCAATATATCTTTTTATCTTCCTAAATGAAAGAACTCTTACATTAATTAAGTTAATTTGCAGATTTGTTGTATTTCTCTTTGCTTTGGCGATATTTCACTTTAAACCTGGCTAAACTATGTTGGCAACCGCCATCTTGAACATTAATTAGCTAGTGACGTCCCAACATGGGACCAAAACACGACATTGTCATAAAATCATCAAAATTTAAAAATTCGCATGACCCGGGTTGTATCGTCACACCACCGCATGAATATTCAAGATTGCGAACGTTATCAAATTTTGCCAAATTTGAAGTGAAATATCTCAAATAATACAACAAACCTGTAAAGTAACTTACTAATAGTTTTAAGAGTTCCTTCATTTGAGGCAATGGAAATTGGCAACAGCCTTTAATGTAAGAGGGAATGAGGGATCCAGTGAATTTTAATACGCGTCTATAGTGTTGGTGCTGGTAGAACTATTAGTTCAAAAAGGAACATAAATTAAACTAATTATTAGCTAATTTTCGGTCTGGGTTATATATACAATAACACTAGCACGTTCCCATTTTGTCAAATGTGAAAATACAAGGCGATTTCATTAAAGTTGATAATTTTATTTCCACTTCAAGCACCGCGCAAGATCGATAATTGTGGGGGCTATATTCATATATTCATGTTCTACATTACCGATTTCTTTCGAAAGCGAAAAACTTTCTTTGTTTTTATAGTATGTGAACATAAATATATGAATATAGCCCCCGCAATTTTCGCTCTTGGGTGGTCCTTGCACTTCTCTTAGTTTATGCGAGTTTGTTTCTGTTTGTTGGCACAATCGCTGTTGAATCACAACGCAGACAAAATGTCCAAAATAGTACGCGATGGATCCATCTGAAACTTAAAATTTTCTCATTGCTCTACATTTTAAACGTCTCTATCAGCCGTTAGCGATCAAATACCTAAATCCACAACTAGGAATGTTTATTACCATTCTTGACAAGGAACGTTCAATAGTTGTAAAAAGAAGGCGTTTGCCAGGAGAAAATCAGAGAATCAGTGTACAGTAGAGGAAACACACAGATTAATATCTTGCTGACTCAATATTTGAGCGAAAAAATAGACAGAAATAGGTGATATTTCGACTTTATTTCAAAGCCATTGTCATTTTCATTGGTTTGATGACTTTGGAAGAAAGTCGAAATGTCAGTTTCGATATTAATTTTTACTTTGTTTTTTTGCTCAAATATTCAGTAGCGTAGCCAGCCCGAACATTTCGTGATGCTATGCAAATATTTCCATGTTCAACAGCCGTAAAAACAATGATTTTCTAAAGATATGAATAATGGTAATGATTTGAAATTTGCATAACCTGGCTTCGCCAGAGCAAATATTGAGTCAGCAAAATGTTAATCGGAAAGTTTTTCGACTGTATCTAATTAAATTGTCTGGCTTCTAGAAAATGAGTGCTTAGAAGAACTCCCCTCCCGTTTAAATTTCGGGATTTTTGACTCAATGCTCCTCATAAAATCCAGAATGCGAGTAATCGATACCGCTATAACCAATCACTCAAAGGACATCTGCAATGAATTCTATCTAACCTAAGTTTATCTAACCTTTAAAAATGGTATATAACACGACTTTAGTATTTTTTCAGGTCTTATTTTATTAGCGATATATTTAAGTTTAAAGAACTGTCTTGTCCGCCATCTTGGATTTAGTTTTGACGTTATTTAGTACCTATATTTAGTGTCATCTTTGGCAGGGTAGATAAAAACTGAAACCTTTTTGTAAGCAACATATTTACAGTGAAAATGATTTTCGCTGTTCTATGTTATCTTGTATTGATATAATGGTAAAGCAATCATATTTTACTCCTGAAATATCCAAAATGGCGGCACGTTATCATCTTCAAGTGAGAATATCTTGATAACCAGGCAAGATATGTAAAAGCTTTAAAAAGCCATTCCTCATGACTTTAAAAGTTCCTTTAATTGAGGCAAACATAAAACATGTTGCCGATACCCTTTAAATCACTTTCAATCAGGATGCTAATAAGAAATCATAACAGGTATAAAAAACACGATCTTCTATTAAGGCAAAAACAGAAACAAAAACAAGACTATTACAAGAATTTATATTTCATTTGATCAGACAAATTTTGAGACACTCTTCCAACTTACGTAAATTTTACACCTCAACCTCCTCATTATTATTCAAGGATGACCATTTAAAACTTTATCGCACCAAAATGAACAATTAAGTAACAACATAATTTCTCGTACTTATTTATGTTATATTTTTAGCCTTTAAGTTGCTTATGTGTTATCTCTTATTAATTGTGATGTATTATTGAGGAGACTGGTGTCAATTTAATTTGGGCGTTACAATTATCCATTTCCGGAGAAATAGGGAATGAAAATTCTTTTCATTTTTGTAATAAAGTAGCTCATATTTCCACGCGGAAATATGAGCTACTTTACTAACATAACAAAATGAATGTCTGGCACTTGAACGTAAACTAGCTACATTAGAACACTGGTACAAAGTTTGGATCAATTTTGTCATTTACGTTCATATATATATCTCTAAACTGTACACATTGCATGGTGTGTATTAAGTAAATGCCGTCACAAACTGTCTAACCTCCAAATTCTTAAACCCAAATATTTCGACAACGACAAAAGCTATTGAGAACCGGAAGGGCAGAGATGCTTTATTTTGAAATGAGCTTAAAAAAAGTGTTTTACCATTCTTGGACTGAAGAAAACTGAAACAAAACAACCTACATTAAGGCAGCATATCAGAAATGACAACCTTTCTAGTATAACTGTATCACAATAGTAAAGATGAAATTTTGGGAATGATGTTGATATGATTTGTAGCAAATTTTGAAAATAATAGTTTTTATACAATCCCACTGGTAGGATTTTTAATCTGTCGAATTGTTTAATTAATAGAATTGTTATAAAGGTATTTTGAATTTTAAATTTCCACTGCCAATTCCTGTAATTTATAGTAGCTTGCTACTAAATCCGACACTAAAATCAGCAACAGCAGCAACAAGAAAGACTACAACGTCCACAGCAACAACAACGGCAACAGCTGCTGGACAGTTGAATATCAGTATTTGAGAACAGGCTAACAATAAAAGCAGCAAGTACTACATATAAAAGGGGCAAGGCCTTCACAGATAATAGTTGCTGATTTGTCAATAGTTGCCGTCTTTGTTTTTTTTGTTGTTGCTGCTGTTGCTGCTGTTAATGGCGCGTTTAGTACCGAATTTCTATAAATTACATGGCTAGCCTTTGGAAATTTAAAATTCGAAATACATTTATAACAATTCTATTAATTAAACAATTCCAAAGATTAAAAACTCTACCTGCGGGTTTGTTGTACAGGTAATTCGAATTTTAAATTGCAAGCTTACTAGTTTAATGTTAAATGTTTTGTTTCGCATCCAAGTATAGATATCGACCATATTTTTGTTTCACATAAATAAATGTTATAATATTTTTTATGGAAAGCATGGACGTATATCCGATGACGATGCAGATGACTTTAAAAAAGATGTCCTACTTCCACTAAAATTAGCTTATGCTGCATCGTTTGTGCTGCTCGGTATCGGTTTGATCCTCTTGTTAACTGCCACGTTTTTTTTCTACCGACGTTTCTGCAGGAAAACGAAGGTATGTTTAAATGTTTCTACATAAGGCATTTTTGTATGACCTCAGATATACCGATTCTCATGACGCCGGTTTTTTGTAAACCATATAAATGCTTAGTTTCTTAAATAAATATTAATTCTACTGCTGCTTCTGCTGCTTCTGCTGCTGTTCCCCTTCCCCTTCCCGCTCACTCTTTCTCCCAGTTTTCCTCCCACTCTTCCACCCACCCCTTCCCCCACTCCTCCTACTCTCTCTTCTACCACTCGTCCTGCCACTCTTCAAATTTTCATGCTCGCACTGCTTGCTACTTTTACTACTACCACTATTTCCACTAGAGCCTTCTCTACCAGCACTACTACACAAGGAGGGTTGGCAAGCTATTAAAACGTCAGTCACTAATTCTCAATTTTTAAGATATATCATTATTTAACAGAGAAGAGCTCTAAAATATATTATTATTTAACAAAGAAGTACTTTCTACATTGAGAAGTAAATTCATCTGGCGTTAGCCAGAGTAAAATCTGTAAGTGATCCCTTGTGTTCTGCAGTGTTAAGCGAACATTTGGGATAATTTATTAACACTAGAAAACCCAAACAATTTCCACGTTGTTTAAGTAAAATCGTCTGACGTTAGCCATAGTAAACTCCACAAATTATCTCTTTGGGCTCTTCCCATACAGATAATCATAAAGCGCTAACCCAGTGTATACACTAATTACACAGCTTCTTCCATTTACCTAATTTGTATTAGGTAAGTGCTACAGAGGTGGTATTAGGAGAATTTATATGAAAAGAAGCTCTAAGAAGAGTTAGGTGATTATGTAAAGTTTCCTGGTGAAACATGATGCCCCGGGTATCCATTTCTCATTCCGAGAGGGCAGGGTAATAATTTTTATACACAGTGTGTGAGATTTACGCATGACTGATTTCAATACAATAATAGTAAGCCGTTTGATAAAACAGAATGTCCAGTTTTACAATGGCCTAAAAAATGCTTGCAAAATAAGGATTAACTCCATTGATGGTCATAACGCTCTTACTTTTCTGACAATATATATATATATATATATATATATATATATACAAATAAACCTTATGTATCACCAGCGCAGTTTTATCCCTGATCCAGTCAGTGTGCTGGGACTGTGTTAACACTCAACATTCTATCTTTATCATTTTCGCTTCCTGGACTGAGAAGAGAAAGCTACAGTATTTTTTGAATAACTGAATTTATTTAATTGAATGTTCAGACATTGGAATACTTACTTTCAATGGAAAGTGCTTGAAAGATAAAAGTTCGCCCCACTAAAGATCGGAAATACACAAAATGTCTGAGATTAGTGTGTGAACCGAAGACGTGGATCGACCTAAATACTAATGACTGTATATTATTAATGTCGTTTTTTTATTTCTGACGATGACGTAAGGACCGCCCAGTTTGTATCGTAATTGCTAATATGTCGTTTTCATCATATTCAGTTGGTGTGGCTCTTGGTACAGAATAGGAATTATACAAAAAATTCACTCGCGGTGTAACATGTCTCTATTTTCTTAGAGCGCATGTAACGGTTCGCCATGTTCCTAGCAGGTAAACTCTGAGCCATGCAATAGTATTAACAATGGCAGAGTATGTTAAACCGCGCTACCTGATCAGGAAAGTATTGTAGGATGGCAATTCCAAATGTGGTCACGATGAGTAAGGCATTGTTTCAATAATATTTTGCAATGCAATATTGATACTTCTTTGTCGAATTTAGCGATTTAGTCATGTCCGTTTGTGTTGACAGCATTTTTGCAAACAAGACGAAATTTACAATGCGTATTGCTAGCATATGTTTCTTACTTAAATGCATTATATTTGTTCAAGTATTTTGACTCGTTAAAATATACAAATAATGAATTGCTCATATTACCAGAAACCAAAAACTGGATGATAAAGCGAACTCAATTAGTCTTTTCCTGACTGTATTTGAATTTCTTTTATGTATTTGATGTATTCCCTTCCTTTAAATATTAAATTTATTGTTGCATTTACCATAATATATTATTGTATAAAATATAGATAAAATATACCTTGATAAACAATTCCAAATATAAAGTTATAAAATTTGGGATATATTAAATATTATTGAAACCTGATTAAGTTTCTGTATCAGTCTTTTGGTCATCATAACAGATAATTTCATGTTAAGCTGATCAAAATATTTTAATGAAATCATGTAACTAAAACAATGGATAATGAAAAGGTCATATACATAACATTACAAATAATTACTAGATAGTTCACATGGTTTTGTTTACATAGTTTTCGTTTTCAAGTTTTGTGAACAGTATCATAGATTACACACTTTGTATCCACAATTATAGCATAATGACTTTAAACAACAGTGACACGTAACATGACATGTAGTTTCTTCTTGGATTTATCTACTGAGAATTGTGCTGTGGAGTTTGATGCAACGCTGGCCAAGTGTGTCACGCTATCAAACACCAGTGCTTTTACAGGCACTGATCTCATAGTACACTGGAGAGAGCTTCCTCACCTATCGAAAGTGAAGCCAGACTTAATAAACCTCCGGGGACTAAACAGATGGAAAAGACGTCCTCTTGGGCGTCTGTATCAGTTCGCAGCACTAAAATTGATCTATAACCTAATAACAACTGACCATAAAATACATGATTACCCGAAAAGAACCTTCCGGGGGCTCGCGTGATGTATGGATTCTCTTGAATTGGTTCCTCGGAAGTGCTTTATCTCAGGCTTCACTTCCGATAGGTGAGAAAGCTTAATCCAGTGTATTATGAGATTAGTGTTTTAAAGAGCAGAGTGTATGTAAACTTTTGACCATAACCGCAACACAAGGTTGAGATAAAACGATTTCATTTATGATTCAACATTAAGTACACGTATACTAAACCTTGCAACCTTCCTCTTTAAGTACAGGAGCTAAGGCTTTTTCCTCCAGCAGGAACAGTGAGAGCGCTAAGCTATCGTTTTGGGATGTGACCTTGATTGCGCACCTGTTTGTTTCCAAAAATCCTAGAATTTCCCGCGCGTGGAAATTACCGGCAACACGATTGAAAACATTATATTCATAATGTGGTATTTTTCCTTAATAACCATTGTAAAACAAATTTTAACTTAATACTAGAGTTCTCAGCCAATCAGACGAGAGAAAAATCAATTGAAATTGTATTATTCTCGTAATACATTACTATCCCATTAAAAATAATTTGTTTATTATGTATATTATTAAGTACAGTAAACCCGAATGGGGTAGCCTTGTTCGTTATATGTAAATAAAGCTAAATATTTTTTGTAAAAATTAATTTTTTTTAAAGAAAACCAAAATTGAAATTGTTATACTATTCTTTATTAATTTAGAATATATTTTTTACATTCTTTAGAATTCAAACATTGCAGAGAAAAAAAGTTATTTATTATCAAGTTCAAGTACAAACTGTGAGCATGTATGTCCTTTACGTGTGCTTTATTTAAGTTTTCAAGTGCAGTGTTTCTAAAAACGAGTTTAACAACGTGGTTGACATACAGCACTTTTATTGCTGGAATTTTTCAAATCACTGAAATTTTGTACTCGGAAAACTAGGAACTCATTTCCACGATGAGAAAATAATCGTCCACCGCTTCTCGTTGGTCGGACGATTATTCTCACATGTGAGAATCACCGTTTTAAACTGTCAAATGCGTAATAAAGAAATTTATCTTTTGTAGTTTCCAAAGCCGTTTGCTTGTCTTCATTAAATAAAATCAGAATCGATACACTTTATTTGGTTTAAACAGGCGACACAATATATTAATTGGTTGAAACCAATTCTAATAGATAGGATTTAGTACCAATGATTAGGGTTAGGGTTTCGTAGCTAAGCCAATTGCTTAGCTATGAATGTGCCTAGAGCTCCATCAGCGCCCGAGATGTAACTGCAACCCCAAGTATGGCAGTGAATAAAAACTAGTTTTGAAGTCACAATTTTTGCGTTGGAGCTATGTTGTCTGTTGTTAAAATGGGTGATATTATATCTGATATATGATAAAGTTTTGGTAAACCAGTAGTTTGATGATTTGCTGGTAAACATTTGGATATAATCCATTTTTTTAGTAAGTTCTGTTTTACGTTCCTTAGTGATTTCATAGGAAGCTAAAAATTAAGTTGTTTGAACCTTTGTGCTGTTCAAATTGTTAGCATTTCATCGTAAAATAGTTTCTCTCCCCAGTTCCCTTATGTTATGACCGCGCGCCACTTGTCACAAGTCACAGATTATATAATAAATTTACCAAAGGTTGGCAAGTAATTTGAAATTTGAATGGACGGTCGTTTTAACAAGACAAAATACATGGTTTGAAAAAGACGCTAAAAGAATACAACAAATCAAATGTAGGATATAGTTCTTCTAGCTTTTTACAACGTTTTTTTGCTACAAAACTTTACAAAACTAGTTTGTCTGCACTAGACAAAACTAACTGGCAATCCTATTGGTGAGCTGTTTTGTTGTTATTCTGGTTTCTTTGTCTTGTTAAAACAACCATCCATTCAAATTTCAAATTACTTGCCAACCTTTGGTAAATCTATATATAATCTGTGATTTGTGACAAGTAGCGCACGTTCATAACATAAGAGAACTGGGGAGAGAAACTATTTTACCGTGAAATGTTAACAAATTAAACAGCACAAAGGCTCAAACAACTTAATTTTGGCCTGCCTGTGGTTATTTTGTTTATTTTTCGCAAATAGTGTATAAGTTTTATTTGCACGGAGTTTTCCCGAGCTTCAACTTACTGTAGAATTTTAACGATAGCATTATCGTATCTGTGATTATCGAGTACAAATTTTTCGGCACGACTGATATTAGTTATAGGTTTTGTTGCTGTGCTTGTTTTGGGTAGTTTGATATGTAGTCGAGTACTGTCGTCATGTATTCATCGTTCGAATTTTGCGCTACATAATCTGACTTTTACAATTGAAAACCAATACTATTACGAAACACCAGAATGGAACAAAAACGAACTTGGAAGTAAACTTACATGAATGTGAAACCTACGCCTTCTAAAACACCTGAGTAACAATCATCTTGGTAATTCAGTTTATTTAAATTGATATTATTTCCGAAAAGTTGCCGATCTATAGCGGAAGGGTTAGAAAAAAAATTAGCAGTTTCTTTCCTTAACTTAAGTTTACAAAACTTCTTTCCTTAACTTAAGTTTACAAAACAGTATTATGAAACTATGTTGTTGTTCTGGTACATTGAAGTTCATCCAGGTTTTGTCATGCTTTCTACCCTTTGAATATATAGTAAAACACTTATTGAATTCGGTTTTCATAAGATATCGAGAATTATCAAGACCTCGGCTTTCATAATTCTCGAAGACATGATCGATCGGATTCAACGATACTTTTTTGCCTCTTACTAACATTTTTTCATTATTTTTTAGCAAAATTATGGCACTTCCGATAGCAGTACGGAATAATGATCTAATTTTCTGCCGTGCAATATGCCATTGAGTGCTAAATATAGGACTCAAATGGCTACTTAAAATAAGTTATTATATTACTGGGTCTATGACTTGGAAATGTACTCAAAAGACTTAGTACATTGCTAGTGGTGTACTTCTTTGGCTAAACGATTACGTAACATTTGTCATTCTAATATCTTTAAAATATTTGTACATTTAACATGGCTTTCTTTGGAAATAAGTTAGTGCATTTCTAATAAAGATACATATCCAACATCCTATATAGTGTTTGTTTTTTGAATGATAATGACTATCACTTCTCGTCTGCTGACAAGTAAATTTGTTTGACGTTACTATAGAATCCTAATGCCAGATAAAGTTATCGGCAATTTGGGTCAGTTAGTCCTTTAAGGTGGTCTTATTAATTCTTATAAGTGAAACGCCAGCGTCATCATGACTTTTCGGGGGGTATTTAAGTGCACCCAAAAAATGATAATTTATGAATATCATAACATATAACAACCATGACCAAACATGTATATATTATATGTAAAGAATGGTGTAATCAAAAAATTCTAACATAACTTTATTTACATCCCGACGATAGTGACAAATCCCTCTGAACAAATAAAATTTGCAGTATAAATAATAACATTTCTACTGACGTTTATTTGTTAGAAAAGGAAAATACTGTTTAATTCTGTCACTAAAGTAGCATTAATTTTTCAATTTCTTCATAGAATACTAAGATTCTGCCTGGGGACCTTGATTATGTCTCATATAAATTGCCCTGAAAGTTTGGGAAGGATATCTTTAATAGTTTTTAAGATACCCTGTTGAAACCTATGTTAATTAACAAATTTGACAAAAATAGGGTATAAAGCTACCTTAATTGCTAGACGTCTCGCTCGACCAAGAAAATGGTCTTGGGTTAAAACACTATTTAAGTGCGCGCTTTTTGCCCTTATATGCCAACTAAGGAAAGAGTTAATCCAAATAATTTTACATAATTAAATAATATTTCACATTAGTAGTAATATATATTGCACAAGTGAATATAACAAATTCTGAAAACTGATTGGTCAAATGTTTTAAGCTATTATTCCTGAGCACCAGGCAACGCATGGGCGTAGGTTGCCAATCTTATAAATAATAAACATTTTTCCTGAATTAATTTTGTGTGTTTTAAGTGTTTTATTCCAGGCTAGGAGTTATGGGCTCCCCCAACTCAGACTTTAGCACGAAAGAGAAAAGCCTTCATGTGACGACTTACAATACCACAAAAATAACATCAGTAAATAACTGCGTTTGGCGTGGTTGTCCTGGTAGTGCAGTGGTAACACATCGGAATGGAAAACCGAGGCTGTGGGTTGAAGTCCCATCCAGTGCATATAAACTTCCTCCTTAATATTCCTCTAAAGGCAGGTTCCATGTCTTTGCCCCGGGCTTATATGAAGGAATAGATTTAATAATGGACCACTTGATGTTAAACTTTCTGTTGTTATCTTTTAATTTCCAAACATGATTTGAAAGTTCTGTTTCTTCTGAATATGTGTTCTGGCGGAAAGATTTCGTGTGGTTTCGATAGCGGGTCTTAAATTCGTCTGATGTAACTGCAATATATACTCTAGGTTGCGTGTGCTCTTGGTTTACTTCTGCTTGATAAACTACGTTT
This sequence comes from Pteroeides caledonicum, assembly GCA_026546875.1. NCBI lineage: Eukaryota > Metazoa > Cnidaria > Anthozoa > Scleralcyonacea > Pennatulidae > Pteroeides > Pteroeides caledonicum. The sequence goes on along the minus strand of JAOBAZ010000907.1, from coordinate 2,069 downwards.
TTATTAGACAATTTCCGTTCAGTGGGCACAGGCTGGGTTGTCGACAGTTTCGTGGTCTGTTGTTGCGTTGCGTGTTTCGTTATCTGTGGTTGCGTTTTGATGTTTGTTGTTGTTCCTCGTTGTGCTCTGTTGGCTGTTGTCGTTTCTTGGCTTGTTTTGTTGTTTGGCGTGTTTCATCAGCATTGTGTTGTTGTGCTTGTAAATTACGGTTTCCATGTTTTCCATACAACCGTAACTCACTCGCACGTTGTGTCGGTTTAAGATGCTGTGAAGTTTATTAGTGGGAGGAAAGTGTTTGTCAATAAGTTGTAAAAATGTGCGTCCTACGTTTGTCCTTACATTATTGCTGTAAGGGGGGGGGGTGCCAAATGATTTTGCGTCGTCGTGTGCGTCTTTGTGTTTCCGTTCTGTCACTAGTTTCTGTAGCCGGTTCGTATGTCAATTCTGTGTTAAAATTGCTTTGTTTTACAGCGTCGTTGTACAGTGTTTTCGCAGCGTTGAATTTTTGCTCGCCACATGATAATTTGTTGATGCGTTTGTTAATGGATGCTGGTAGTCTTTGCGAACAAAAAACATTTTAAACAAACGATCTGAACTATTCTCTAAATGCACGTTACCGACGTTAAACACGTTATCCGACATCTCATCGGCCAATGCAAATATAGCGGTAGTTTATTATGGCAAACAAGACTGATAAAAGAGGTTTGTTTTAAGAAAATGTGTTCGCTCCCAGGTGTGTTTGGCAGTGGAAGGTGTTCACGGCGACCAAAATTTGGCATATTGTTCTACTTTGTACCTCGGCTCTGTTAAATGGTCTAATAATTTAAAGTCAATGACAAATATGCACGCTGAAAGTCCATGATCAGCTGATCAGTACACAGAAGTAATCACATCCCAAAGATAAAAAGTACAAAAAACTTTGTTTTTCTGTATATATCTTTGTTTTTGCGTATACATGTAATTATTTTTATTATACGATCGTGCAAAAATATTTACATGAAGAGCGACATGAGCGGTATTGCCAAATCACCAGTGTATATTAAATCGCCGGGGGCTGATCGAGGGTGTGTTCAAATTGTACATTTTCATTGGTTGAAGTGATATCTCTCAGCCAATCACAAGTAACTAGCCGGATGGAGCCGTTGTTAAAGCAACCAGACTTCAATTTTTCGATCGGCCCCGCTTGGCGTAAAATTGGTGCAAAAAAGTCACGTTTTTGGTATAAAATCTCAAAAAATTGCCTGGCAACCGGTATAGCTGACTTGGCTGTGGTCTAAGCAACATTTCCGTGGTGGTTGCCTGCTTGTAACACAATGTTGCCATCAAAGTGTTTTCTAGGCACTTTTGTCCGCGTTGGCCGGCCGTCTAATACAGTAAATATCTCAAATATAAATCAAGAAGTATAATCGCATATAAGTATGTAAATATTTTAGTTTGACAAATTCACTTTGCGACAACGTCTACCAAAAAATAAAAATGAAATAAAGTATATTGTACAAAAATGATACAGAGCGTGTCACGTTTTGGCTCCTCAAACCATATATGGCTTAAGTTTAAACACTTCATTTGTTTCAGAAAGATCACGCAATACGCCTACATAGCGAAAACAATCGTGGCTTTCCCGATCATTATAGGCTACATGCAGCGTTCCGCTGTAGGAGTCTCTTTTATCGTAGGTCATTTATCGTATTAAGTCGTTGCTTGATTATCTGACCTTAAAATGGTTTCTTGCCGAAAAGTTGCTGTGTATACACTTGTAGTGCTTGGAAGTCTTATTATTATTGCTGGTATTGTCCTGGCTGTTCGTGGTTCTTTCAAGGGTTTGGCAAAAGATAAAATTAAGCAGGTTTGTCATTACGCGATGCGACTGGGACAACGATAACGTATGATATACTGTAGGTGTATCATCATTGAGATAATTATTAGTAGGCCTATATATATCATTATGCGAGCAAAAAAAACACTGAGATTCCTTAAATATACTAGCCTATGTATATATATATATATATATATATATATATAAAAAGTTTGAGTGCTGCGTAAGCAGTATAAAATACAAAATCAAACAG
>JAOBAZ010000796.1:0-13732 GCA_026546875.1 Pteroeides caledonicum | reverse complement strand
TTGTTGATATGAAGAGCTTCTTTTATTTTTAGTGTAAAGGCAGAGGATGCTGAGTCTATGATTTTAAAACAGGATGGGGTATATAGATTTTTACATTGGGAAGAGTGAGAAAGATGTTTGTAGATGTGCGAGTTTTTGTCTGTCTTAGTGTGTTCTTTTATCCTGGTAGTTAAATGGCGTGTTGTTTCACCAATGTAACGGGAGTTACATCGCGCGCAAGTAAATTGGTAAACCACCAAGGATTTAAGGTCTTGGGGAATAGGGTCTTTGAAAGGGAAGAAGCTTTTTATTTTGAAGGATGTAAAGATTATTTTTAAATTAATCTCAGTGCAGAAATGGTTGTTGAGTTTGCGTTGGGTATGTCTAGAGTAGTGTCCAATGTAGGGCAGTTTAAAATATAGAATGCTTTGTCGGTCGTTGATCGTTTTCTCTGTAGTGTTAGTTCCGTCAGAGTTGTTTGTCTCGTTGATATATTTCGTTATTGTTTTATTAATAAAATGTGGTGGGAAGGAGTTGCGTTCAAGAGTCAATTTTAGGTCGTTAATGTCTTGTTGAAAGCCTTCTTGTGTGTTGTTAATTTTACGTACTCTGTCTACCAGTGTTCGTATTAGTCCAGTTTTGTAAGATTGTGGAGTAAAGCTGAAGTAATTGAGTAACAGTCCTGTATACGTTGGTTTGTGATATGTCGAAATAATGTACGTTTCACGTGATTTGGTTAGTAGGACATCGAGGAAAGTAGTTTGTTTTTGTGTTCCTTTTCAAAAGTAAATTTAATGTTAGGGTGTCGTATGTTAATGTAATTGTAGAAAAGGTTAGCGTCAGTTTCGTTGCTCAAAACACAAAAAATATCGTCAACATATCTACGGTAAAATAAAGGGTTGTTGTCGTTATAATCCTTAAGCCAGTTCTGTTCGTGAAAGCCCATGAAAATGTTAGCAAGTATGGGGGCTAATGGTGAACCCATAGCAACCCCGTCTGTTTGGTCATAAAATTTGCCGTCAAATAAAAAATGCGTTTTTGTCGTTGCTGTCGTAAATAATTGTTTTGAGTCTTTCTTGTTGATCGGGAAGGTAGGGGTGTTAGTAAAGATGAGGTCTATAGCTAAATCAATTGTTTCGGTTAGTGGTATGTTAGTAAAGAGGTTTTCAACATTGTAGGAGATTAAGAATTTTTCAACAGTGGTAGAAGAAATAAAATTTGAGAAATCGTCAACGAAAGTAAAAGAGTCTGTAGTACAGTGTTTGTCAGGAATCAGTGGAGTTAATAAAGAGCTCAGATACTTAGCTAAATTATAATCGTAAGAGTTGATTGAAGAAATGATTGGTCTTAGTGGAGGAGGTTGGTCTTTGTTACGTTGTTTGTGGGGCTTCGGTAATGCGTAGAATCTAGCGGGTTGCGAGCCTTTAGGGTATGTTTGACTGTAAATTTCATTAGTGATGGATTTGTTCTCATTTAGTTTTCTCAATAGTCGCTCTAATCTTGCTTCTCGTTGTATTGTCGGGTCTTCGGTCAGTGGGATGAATTTAGCAGCGTTATTTATAATGTTAAAGCAAGAGTTCAGATAGATATTGCGATCCATAGTAACTACTCCATTGCCTTTGTCTGGTCGGAGAATAATAATGTTGGTATTGTTTTTGAGAGTTTTGAGGATGCGGTGCATCTTTAGGTCGTTCGGCGTAGGTTGATAGGAGGAGATGTAATTGTTGACGAGGTATGTTAGTTCTGTCCTGAGATGTGCGTCGTCGTCTGGGTTTCTGAGCTTGTTCTTCAATGTGTAATCAGATTGATTGAGTCGTGGAGGTTTGATACTAAAGTTAAGGCCATTTTTAAGTATTTTCAATTCTTCTTAGTTAATTTGTAGGTTGATAAATTTTTGATGGTTTCATGGTGTGAGAATGGTAGCATTTTGTTTTTTGTTAAGTGCCTTAGTTTCTTCCGATGGGTTAAAAGCGTCTTGTTTATTTGTTTGTTGAGGTTTTCTTTCAGAGCTTTATTCAGGATAAGCCAACTGAGCGAATTGAATACTTCTTTGATTTCGTCACCTTTCTTCATCACGTCAATTTCAAATTTGCGTACTTCTTTGCTCCGTTTCTTAATAGCACTTCTTAATAGCCGTCTCCGAATGGCATATGCATTACTTCAGCTTTGCTTCGGCGGACCAGGACGGATGAAACCAACAGGGATGTTGAAGGACTGTGAAGACGATGCAGCAAGGCATCGTGGAGTGCTGAGGGCGTGTTGGAGCTCGTCGGACAACATGGCCATCCAATGGAGCTGAGGAGGACGATTTTCCGTGCCACTGGATCCAGGCTTCTGACGCCGAGCGAGTGAGATTGTCATTCTGCATAGGTTTTTTCACTTTAACCCCCTCACGCACAGGTTTCTTTGTGCATACGTCATCTACCCCAATATCAGTGGCTACACCTTCTTTTGGAAAGGGAAAATCCAGAATGAAGACCGAATCCATGGCGTTAAACTAGCAATCAAATCTAGTCTCCTGAAACAGCTGCCATATCTACCAGTAGGCATCAGTAAGAGGCTCATGAAGACCCGCCTGCCTCTTGGCCGGAACCGCCACGCCACAGTCATTAGTGCGTTTGCTCCCACACTAAGCAGGACGGAGGAGACGATTGAGCAGTTCGACGACCTGAGCGCCGTCCTGCATTTTGTGCCTGTCAATGACAAGCTAATACTGCTGGGGGACCTTAACGCCCGCGTTTGTCAGGACCACGCGCGGTGGAAGGGAGTGTTCGGCAAGCACGGCTTGGGCAAGATGAATAAAAACGGCCTGGTGCTACTTAGCAAATGTGCCGAGTTCGAACTTGCCATCACAAACACTTTGTTTAGACTGGCAGAAAAGTACAAGACCACGTGGATGCACCCAAGATCTAAACAGTGGCATCTCATAGATCGTTATTGTACGTCGGAGAGACAGACAAGATGTGCTGATCACCAGAGCCATGAGAGAAGCCGAATGTTGGACAGACCACCGCTTGGTAAGAGCTATGCTGAGGCTACGCATAGCACCCCACCATTAAAGACGCGCCAAGACTGTTCGGGTTGCGTTCAACATTAACCGCCTTCAAGAGCCGTCTTGCCTCGAGATGTTCCAGGCCAGCCTGGATGACAACCTGTATGCCATAGGACCACTAACTGAAAGCCTAACCCTGAAGTGGAACCACTTCAGAGATGTAGTAACGGAGACAGCCAAGGCAGTGCTAGGTCCCAAGAAGCGCAGGCAACAGGATTGGTCCGATGAGAACAACAGTGACATCGAAAACCTATTGAGCAAAAAGAACAAGGCCTTCTTTTTTGATGCAGAAACTCCGCATCAAAAAAGGGCACATTTAACTCTCTCCAAGCTATTGCCCAGCATGTAATCAGACAGAGGCAGGACCAGTGGTGGGAAAGAAAACCGACGAAATCCAGCACTATGCCGACACCGATAACTCAAAGCAGTTCTTTGGTGCCTTGAAGACCATCGAAGTGTGGCATCACCCCTTTTCTTGCTGCAGACGGTGTCACTCATCAAAGACAAGCAAGGAATCAACGGAAGTGAAAAGAACACTTTAGCCAGCTCCTCAATCCCCATCCTCTGCTGACAAGACGGCCCTTCATGCCATACCTCAAAGCCCCATCCTCAAGCAGCTCGATAACCTTCCCTCCTTGGAAGAAATCCAGAAGGCAATCAAGCAAATGAACACAGGCAAGTCAGCTGGCAAGGATGCAATCCCAGCCTAGCTGTGTAAGACCACGAGAGGAGAGTAACTTCTCACATTCTATACTGTGCAGACTAACATATTGGAAGAGGAGGACATACCATTATCGCTGCCCTGTAAGAACAGAGGCACGCGTCCACCCTGCAGCAACTATAGAGGAATATCTCTCCTCGCCATCGCTGGCAAGATCCTAACCCGTGTCATACTCAAGAGACTGTTGTCATCCGTCTCTGAATAACAGTGCGATCGCAGACCCAAACGCAGCACCATCGACATGGTCTTCACGGTGAGGCAGATACAGGAGAAATGTATCGATCAAAACCTCCACCTTTACACCGTTTTTATAGATCTGACGAATGCCTTCGACACTATTAACAGAGAAGCATTGTGGACCATGCTGGAGAAGCGTGGTTGTCCAGAGATTGTGAAACTGATTCAGCTGTTTCACGACGGCATGACAGGAGAAGTCCTGTCTGACGTAGAGCCCTCAGATTTAGCACCTCCAATGGCGTGAAACAAGGCTGCGTCCTCGCTCCAGTGCTGTTCAACCTCTTCTTTGCCCAAGTGTTTCAGCACGCTGTGAGGGTCCTAGACTTAGGTGTGTACATCAGGTACCGCCTGCATGGCTCACTTTTCGACCTTCGTCGTCTGACAGCCAAAATAAAGACAATGGAGAGGCTTATCCTTGACGCCCTCTTCGCAGATGACTGTGCCCTCATGGCTCACCAAGAGAACCATCTGCAAACCATCGTGAACAGATTCTCCATGGCAACTAAGCTGTTTAGCCTAACCATAAGCCTCAGCAAGACAGAAGTCCTGTTCCAGCCGTAACCAGGGAAGACAATCGACCAGCCGTGCATCACTATCGATGTCACCCAGCTGTCCAATGTCAGCATCTTGAAGCAACCTCGTTCCCAGGGCTTTCCCTCGTTAGGAGGAAAAGCCCTGGTTGGAGCTGGTCACGTGGCCCATCAAAGATTCAAGGCCTTAGGGGGGACAGGTGAGTATCAAATTACGGAATAGCATATTTTCCATTCGACCATGATGATGTTAAATTACATTGTATTTTTATCGCGTTTGGAATTCGTTGTTTTAATTAGTATATATATACGAGACATTATTTTGAGACCGGGACAAGTTATTTGTTTCGGGAGCGTGTTTTTGCGAAAGGGTTTTGTGTGCGTTTTACCGACGGGCTATGGAAAGACCCTAATTTTTCATCTTTTGCCAATGAGGTCACAAAATATTTCTACGATATTATTAGTTCACTCGATTGTAATTGTTGTGCCCCTATTGTATTCTTTAATGAGTGATCAAATATCTCGTTTGAGTGCTAGCGGTATTCGAGCTACGATTATTAATGTGAAGTCGAGCAACGATAAAATGGCAGACGAGAAGTCAAATGATGAAGACCTAAGGCTAAGTGCTGAACTCTAACTCTAAGCTGTGTCGACGTGAGCTCTCAGTTGAAGAGGTTGAAGTTAAACGGACGTTGGCAGGCGGTTTTTGAATTGATGGTGATATATCTATCAGCGTTTTTCACGAACCTCTTCTCGTAAAACGCGCAGTAAGTACCTACCTAATATGATAGGGTTTCGGCATTGGCTTGCCAGTACAAAAGTGATCATTGTCTTTGATTCGTTTTTTAGAAAATCAATTTTTAAAGTCTTACTGTTATTCAATGTTGTAATCAACCAACCACAATGCCTGTTCATATAGGTAGGTGACGACCCGTGTTACACAATCTGGTGCGAGAGATGCTACCATGCAACGATTCAGTTACTTTCTTGTAACGTTTTTTTGGCGTGTTTTTGATTGGTAGCCATCCAGTCTAGTGAGTTACGTCTCCAGAAATTGGGGCTGTATTCTACACTTGAAATGTAACACTATACTCCATATGTTTGATGTCAAGCTGTCGTTAAGATTTTCAAAATTTTCTAAGTCCATATTTTGGCGTATTTTTTTTCATTCTGTTTAACGATTAAAACAAAACATTTGTATATTTCCTAAAGTGACCAGACGCTCCTTTACCTCTCGTCCCATTGTCAGACTTTTTTGTCAGACAATTTACCCCGCAGAATTTGCGGACACGTGACCAGCTCCGACCAGGGCTTTTCCTCCTAACGAAGGAAAGCCCTTTCAACGAAGTTGCACCTTCAAGTACCTGGGAAGCACCATCTTTCCGTGATGGGTCCCTGGATCACGAGATCAACGCCAGGATCCACAAGGCCAGCCAGGCACTCGGAGGAATGGGCTCTAAAGTTGTCCAGCACAATGGTGTCAGCCTTACACCAAGTTTAAGGTTACAGAGCAGTGGTCTTTATCTCACTCCTGTATTGCTGCTAAACATGGACTCTTTACCGGAAACATGTAAAGCAACTAGAGCAATTCGACCAACGTTCACTCCGGTCAATCATGGGATTTCGCTGGCAGGACAAAGTAACCAGCCAGGAAGTGACTGACAAGGCAAACCTGTCCAGCATAGAGGCCATGATCCTCAGAAACCAGCTACGATGGACTGGGCACGTCATCCGCATTGATCCGCGCCGCATCCATAGACAAGTGTTATGCGGCGAACTGGCGTCAGGGTTCAGGAAACAAGGTCTCCCGAAGAAAAGGTTCAAGGAACAGCTGAAGGCCAACCTCAAGTTGGTCGGCTTGGCGCTAAAAGAACTAGAGCCTGTAGCTTCTGACAGGTCAACATGGCCCTGCTTGACCTACAAAACTGCCATCGTCTTCGAGCATGACCGTCGTTGTCGCCTTGCAGCCGCCAGAGAGCGTCCACACAGAGCTGCTGCTGCACCTTCTCCAGTTACTGGTGTTCCATGCCCCCGATGCAACAAAGTCTAAGCTTCGGACTTCGGTCTATGAAGCCACGTGAGAGCGCACCCCTAGATGTTAGCACAAAGGCAAATGTCATCCTCGGCTACCGAGAGACCAATATATAAATAATAATATAATATGGTCTGTATTAAAGAGCGTTTGATCCATTCTTTTTAATACGAAAGTAGAGCACTTCTCCACTCTCACGTTAAGATCAGACTAATAGCACATATGTATAAATACGTTAATTGTGTTAATGACGATCGTACCAGAAGTATTGGTCACTGTTATTGGGATTCTTTGAGATCGCACCACTGGTTTTGAATTTATATTACTAATTTTACGATACTGCAATTGTAACGGCTGCAAAACGTACATAATTTTGTCGTTATTTGTTGTGTTGGAGTTTAGTGCTGGAGTGAGGATTAAAGTGTATTTTGTGCTTTTTAATGGTCATGCGAGAACATCAACAAATATTTTATTCCTACTTTTTGAAAAATTCTAGTCCTACTTTCGTCCTACTTTTTTATATATGTGCGTTAGAAAGCCTGGATACATTTATAATGAAGACTACAGCAATCAGATCGACAAAAAATTGTTTGCAGAAGGAAACAGGGGCAAAAAATACTTTGCAAAGACAGCAACGAAAAATGTTTGCGATGACAAATTTTCCATACTCCTCCAAAAAAATAATGGCCAGTCCCTTGTATGTTGTTTTATTATAAGGAGCACAACAAGAGGTTTCAAAAGACGTTAAAAATTGAAACCTTTTGTGGAGATCCCTATAATAAAAGAACATATAAATGAAGTTATTATAATATTGTATCACAATATCACAAGAGTAGAATATAAAAATTTTCAGAAATAGTCGTTTTGCGTTACTTCACTTACGCTTTGTGTTTTATATCTCACATATATCTCATCAGATATCATATTATGTGCACATCTAAGGTGTCTCTCATCTAAGATGTCAGATTTTTCTGTATCTAGATAATTTTACTCATACTTGGTCAAAGTATTATTGAAAGACTCAACACTATTTCATCTGGATGGATGTCCGCACTGCGGACATATTTTTGTTATATTCTTGCATGGTTAATCATGTGTGTTAAGAGCTCGGTATGTTTGATGATTCCCGACACTCCAAAGAAATCCCTTTGTATTTTGGCTTCATATCATAAATATACATATTTTATTCTGTATTAACGCCGAGTAAATCTTCCCTAGTACTGGTTGGAGAGTAGTTGGTCTGAAGATTGCCGGGTGAGAAGGGCTATCTTTCTTATATATTAAAATTGCGAAGAACTCAACAGAACTTTGGTATTCAAAGGAAGGCGATTCTAAGTATTGAACATCGTTTTAGCGTCAGGATACTTATTTCATCGAAGTGGCAAGCCAATGAACTTGACTTCATTCTTTTAATAATACTGTTTATTTCAGACTAAGCATGGTGCGGACATGATAAATTCGACCTTTGGTTCTATAAGTCCTTTTCATCCAAGATGATATAATAAAATTTTTGTTTGTTTATTTAGCTTGCAAAATCGAGCGAAAGAAGTCGCAGCATTTAATTTCATCGAATTTTAGGTAGTTGTTTTCAATTTCGAATATCTCCTAACAGTATTCCAGAAGCTTCTTTCTATTCAATTGTCGTGCGTGTCTTTTGTTAAAAAACGATGGTTTTTTTACTGTATCTTACTTTACTGTATTGTCCTTTTTACCATGATGATAATAATAAAAATAATAATAATAATATGCACGTACAACGTATCTGTTTTATCAGATTTAAAAACTCTCGCCTTCCTCTTGTATACATTACATAAACCCTTTGTATTAGGATGACGATCAAATTTTTTTTAAAACATGTCAGTAAAATAACTATTAAAAGCACTAAATATTAACATTTAATATTGCTCAATTTCTACCTGTGACGTTATACAAAACATCGACTTTTACATACAAATGCAGGCACGGTATCCTTGCTAATAAACTTAGTTTGGTGCAAAGCAAGGTGTAGATACAGCTTTTTTATGCTCTTTTCACCACTTCCGGAGATTAGTAATGGTAATCCCAGTCTTCCAAGAATTAAGCAGTGAAAACTAACCAGATATGATCAACAACTAAAGTATTTCCATAATTTCTGAATAAAATACTAGGAAATATAGAAGCTCGTGCCAACAATTTGCATGTAAGCACAATTTTTGTAATATATATATTTTAAAAATAATGCTAAAATTTGGCTAAAAACCAAATCACAATGCCCTTTTGACTTTCTTAGATTTTTGGACCCGTAATGCAAATCATGAAATTTCAAAGTACCGAGGAAGTAATCGGGCGAGCCAACGAAACAACTTATGGTCTTGCAGCAAGTGTTTTTACCAACAACGTAGAGAAAGCTATTATGACATCTCATGGAATCAGGGCAGGCTGTGTTTGGTAGGACTGGAATCTTTTAATTTTCCTGTGTTGTTATAATTTTTTCAATTCAACTTTATAAAGCTAAATTTTATTGCCAAGAAAAAGTCAGAAAAGAAATATTACATTCAAATATTATATGATTAAACCTACGCAAACGTGATTATTCAGGTTTCTAAGTAGTTTAAACTGGTAAGTCCTTCCTGGTTAAGAACTTTCCCTTCGCGTGTGTGGCAGTTTACCAATGACGACCAATAAGATCAAGTCTCTAATGTATACTTAAAAACGTGAAACTTTTTAGGACAGTTGTGTCTTGTGTATAATTCTCGCTCAACTATCGATAAATTTAGTTCAAAGTGGAATTTTGCTTTTTCATGATTTGGCAAAACCGTAGTACGTGCCAATTGACAGAACATTGACAGAACTCTGTGCTTATTGCGTTACTGTCGTCAGGTGGGAAAAAAGCACTGATCTCCAAACAGGAGACTGAGTCGAGCATCCAGTGTTGGTAAACGAGGCCGAACGTGAATTAGAGCTGCGAGCTAGGGGGCCAACATTTTGACCTACATACTGGGTTTATACAGGATTTTCGGTTAGCGATCAAGCTTCCCGTTTAATAAACTTCCCAAATTCCCAGAAATTTGTCATATGTTCTTTCAAGGAAGATGACAGAACATTTTTGTAATTGTTAGCCAACGAAAAGTAGTTTCGCGGCAAAAAATGTTTTGAAAAATGGATCTGAGGAAGGCAGTATGGGTGAGGTTTGGTCACCTTTCAATTAAACATTGGTATGTTTCCACCATATAAAGTTCTCAAAGTTGTTTGATTGATATTTCTTCGAGTTTGGTGGAACTTGGAAAATTACGGCCGAATATATATTGTGTAGAAATGGTAAAAGGAAAATAATTCCTGCAAGTTCATGTAACTATTAATTTGCTTGATCCGCAGTTTGGGTCAGATGTGTGTGTATATTAAAATTATATATTTTAAAGATATGAATTGTAATGTTTTGTTTAAAGATTATTTGAATTAAATTCCTTAAAGAAATCAGAAATATTTAAGCCCTGGTTGTCTTTATTTATGGATGAAGCTGTACCGTTAGGCAGAAGATTTCTGTGTTTGGTACAAAAACAGTGAAATCAGCATATGTACCCCTAAAACTTACGAATGAAATAATTCTCGAAAACTGGTGTTTTCTTTGAGATTCTTCGCCTACAGTGCCCTTACTGTTACTACAGATTACGTTTTTAAGCTGTACTTCTCTTTTACGCTTTTTACACAGGAAGACCTAGCACTGTGTACCGCCTAATTTGCTCATTTTACTGGATACTACGCTTGGTTTAGTTTTGTCCGTAAGCAATCGCGCCACTTAAATTTACAGGACCTCATTTTCTTGCGCCCCGCGTGCGTAGTTCCTCTATCCAGTCTTCTGTTTTGATATCAGTGGAAAAAAAACAGAATTTTTTTCTGTTATTGACCCGGGATAAGTAAGCGGATATTGCGCGATTATTTTAGACATTTAGACTTACAACACAAAAATTAGGACCTGATATGTAAAGATATCCCTAATATGACGTTAAAGCGATACGCTATTGATTTATTTTAAAATATTTTTAATTAACAAGTAATTCTGAATTATGTGTTCTTGGTCTAGGGTGAATTGCTATAATGCGTTGTCTCCCTCTCTCCCATTTGGTGGCTACAAAATGTCCGGAATTGGGCGAGAACTGTGAGTATTTACTATGAGTATTTTTCATATTTTTATACATTTTCATACATGACAACTTGGTGAGCTTTGCTCAAAACTGTGATTGTTTTGTAGCGGGGAATATGGAATGTCGCAATATTTGGAAGTAAAAACGGTAAGAAATGTTTGGAGTTAGAGTGTTGTTAGAGTTAATTTTTTTTTAAATGACACCGTTTCATCCAGCTATACGCATCCCTATTAGAATCACTAAGCAAACATTGTCTTATTAGCTCTGGCAAAACATATTTGAATATGAGTCAAGGTGCTATTAATTTAATTTGAAGAATATTCACGAAATTCGCATTTGTCAGCTAGCTTATCAATCCAACCAAAGTCAGTAGAGTAGATGGTCTGGAAGCTTGAACTTATAGAAATAGAACTCATTATCTATGTTGATCTCTGTTTATGCAAACTCTATGCACCTTCGTTATCACGTGCCAATTGTATTTAGGAGCGATTAACCAATAACAGTGCTTTAAATCTCCATTGTTTGAACTCATGGATGAGTGCTTTTCCGAATCATTCTTATTGGTTGTTTATCTCAATATTCAATAGGCACGTGATCACGAAGGTACACAAACTTGCATAAACCTAACAATAACATAGATAATGAGTTCTATTCAATATTTATTGAGCTTCCAGACCATCTTCTCTACTGACTATTATCCAACTGCTTACAAAGAACTTAAACGAATCAGAGGGTATACATTTATAAATTTATCTTTCAGAGATGAGAAACTAAACCTGAAAGAACATTTTGTCTATGAAACCCCTCGTAAACCAAAAAGGAATAAAACCACATCATTTTGCCTTTAGTGAACAATGACTGTTACGGCCAGTGTAACTAATTTGTTCCTCATTAATAGTTAAATGTTGTATTGTCAATCAAAAATTGGCGATTGCCCTGGTTCACGTTGACTTCGTATTTCATGCAGAAAAAGTAATACTGGAAAAACATCCAGTTTTTTTTAAATGTTGTTACAAAATGTTTTTCTAATTTTCAACAACTTTGCAAGATCTGTTTTAGTGGGATTTGTAGATTTTTAAAAAACGGAGTTTTCTCACTTATGCAATTTATTATTGCATATCTTGCTGTTTTTAATGTTCTTAATTTTCTTGGTTTTAAGGTAATTACAAAAATTCCTCAAAAGAACTCGTAAAAACAATGCCAAATTTGATTACTGTAATTTTAATAAATAACGAAGTGTGAAGAATTTCTCAAAATAAAGGTAATTAAAAATGTTGCATCAGTTGTGCAAAAATAGTACTTAATATTTACAAGGACCTTTTCTACATTTGTGTCGTCAAATTTTCGCCATCGCATCAACGCACAAGACATGTTTCATCAATTTGCTATACTTTGCCTCATTAACAACATTTTTGGAAACCGATTTTCGTTTTACACGACTATGATTGAAAACATTTTTGGTTTTTCTCCAGCATACCTAACGAACAGGAAATATCAAAATAGCAGACAAACAACTGGATGTCAATCTTAAGTTTAATCTTAAACATTTATAAAATACGTTGTTCTACTGATGCAAACTGTCAATAAGTAATGCATCGCAAACTTGTTTGAATCGATTAACTAAGAAAAACATTTTGCATTTGCACTCAAAGGCGTACGAGCTTATGTTAGCGTGGGACTGAGGCTGCCTATCTAAAAAGTTGATAAATATTATAAACAAACAAAACACTACTTATTTCTTTTTAATAGATTACATCAAAAAAATAGGTTAAAAAATGGACGGAAGATAAAAAGAAAAATGGTAGAAAACATGATAAAGGCGCATAAAATCTTAGATAGTCAATTAGGTCTGTGCCCGTGAAATTGAAATATGTTCCCCTTCAGCTCTTAGTACGTCTATGTTTGCATCCACATCGTTGTGTAAACAGCTTTAAATTTTACTAAATATTCAACTCTTACTAGAATAATGTTACGTAAAAGGCAGACAACGAGTGTTAAGCAGGCAAACAAAATTAGGAAGCCCTTCACCACTACTAAAACTAGAGGAATAATATGAATGACTAGTTTTCTTTATCTTGTAATTCATACAACTTACAGTATATGCATAACAACAATTAAAGATCCAACATTTGTATGTGTTCTAACATAACAGCAGCTTCAAACTCACTCGCCCAACTGAGGAATAGACTTCTTTTTCATAATCAAAATAATACTTAGAATAAAAGAGTTTGCTCAGTGTTTTCTTATTATTTCTAAAAGAAATCAAACAACTCTCCTTGCAAAATTTATGATGTAAGCAAAACTTGCCGATTGTATTATCAGAGCGCAGAATTATGTCACTTTCTCAAGAAGGCACTTTGTAGCCCATTACTTATTAAGTGTGTGTATCAGTTGGTACAATAATCATAGTTAAAAGTGCGTAAAGTAATGTTCTAACACAGCTACCAGTATTTTCCTGAAATAGTCAATAAATAAATTAATATTAAACAACAGTTTAGCAATGACAGTTCAATTGCATTGACGCCACAATGCTTTCTGCTTCCAACCACCACCCGAGGTATAGAAATAGATGCCAAGGTTGTTGGCTAAAAAGACAAATACATTAAGAGTTAGATAAACCAAAAAAAAATTACAAAATATACAATAAAACATACAAACTGCCGAAATTGGGTTGTTGAAATGATAGAAAAACGTCAACATTCTCCAACTCACAACTGATTCGTTTCATAGATTCTCTCAAAATTATAGATTAACCACATAGAAATGTTATCTAGATTGTAGTTTATGTTTATATATATATATATATAGATAGATAGATAGATAGATATAAGGTGTGTGTGTGTGTGTGTGTATGATAACAAACACGTTTAAACGCGATCTGTTTGTCTGAAGATGGTGACCATGCGGAGTAGCGACAGCTAACTTTATATTGTCAAATAAATGGTACTGAGCGCTCTCAGTCTATTTACCAACTGTGTAAGTTTGGTACATATTGTTACCTTGCTAGCCTGGGTTTCACGCAGCAGCGATCATCAGACAAAGTATTCCTGATGATCGCTG
>JAOBAZ010000574.1:0-13734 GCA_026546875.1 Pteroeides caledonicum | reverse complement strand
GAGGGCAACACCAAAAGGGTAAACACAGTTGTAGGTACACATGTAAAATCACACAAGTTGCAGCAAGATTGTTATCAGTTTGCTACAAGTCGCAGTAACAAGCCGCATGCGAGGTGCGTTCCCAAGCCTTGTTGACAAATTGCAGCAACTTTTTCACAAGTTGCTTAATCCTGCAACCTTGTTACGTAATATTTCAAATCCGACTATGGACCAGCTTTCATCCAGTCCGAGGCGAAGGTGAGGACTGGATCAAACTGCAAGGACTTGAAATCTGGTCGAGTCCGAATTGGAGTATTTGGAATAACATCAAAAACGAATCAGTGATTTCTGGACTGAATTAATTTTGATCCAGACTGGATCAAAATCTTGATCCAGTCCTCGGACTGTCAAAATCTTTACCAGGTATCCAAACTGACTGAAACAGAGCAGTGTGATTAGTTAATTTGCTCATGAATTATTACTGAGTGTTCTATAAGTTGTTCTAACAACTTGATATCATCACTCACGCCGCCATCAACTTGTTTTGTTAACAAGTTGATGAAGAACTTGATATGCACAAGCCTGTACCAACTTGATGGACTAACAACCTTGTTACAACTTGATAACTATAGCTTGCCCCAACCTTGTTCTGAACACATCCCGCTGCGGCTTGAGAGATTTCTCGGTGTCTAGACATACAAGATATAAGAACATTTCGGGCATTTCAAATGGACTCCAATAAAAACTAGCCTCTATAATCTTTGAGAACTGAGCTGTATGGTAGTTCATCATATACAGAGCACTCAACCGCAATTCCTGGCGACTGTGATGCTGCCGGTAATTACAAAGGTTCGAGTTTAAATCCTACCTAACAAGTTGTTGTTTTGGTTAAAACTGCGTTCGAAACTTATGTTCTTGTAGGAGAACTTCGATCTACATTAGCGGAAGCCGTGACTGGTAAAATTGCGAAACGAGGTAAAGTTAGTGATATTTTCACAGTTGCTATTTCAAAATACACTACAAGCGTAACTAGGTTAGAAATACCACAAGGGTTTTCGAAGTTTTAGTAATTAGGTACAGTAAGATGAAGAACACTGCATTTTAAATACCCATGTACATCATGGCTCGCCTGGTATATGGACGATAGTAACAACAAATGGTTATCGGTACCTAAAGATGTGGTTCACTGGTTACTGGTTAGTGGTGTGTAAGGTGTGGTTCATACAACTTTACTGGTTAGTGGTGCGTAAGGTGTGGTTCATACTACTTTACTGGTTAATGGTAAGGTGTGGTTCATACTACTTTACTGATTAGTGGTGCGTAAGGTTTGGTTCATACTACTTTACTGGTTAGTGGTGCGTAAGGTTTTGTTCATACTACTTGCCTGGTTAATGGTAAGGTGTGGTTCATACTACTTTACTGGTTAGTGGTGCGTAAGGTTTGGTTCATACTACTTTACTGGTTAGTGCTGCGTAAGGTGTTGTGATAAAATAGTGCATATAACTTTTTTATATTTAAGGCTCTGTGAAAAAGATTAAACCAATTTGCGCTGACAAAAGAGAAGTTTCTTCGTCACCTTGTCGGATGCTCAAGGTATTAATTTAGTTCAAAAACGTTTATTTCCTTCAACTTAATATTAACTAAGCCATATCTCTACTCGAATTTGAACACCAGTTTTTTATTTCGGTGTCGATTTTTAGACGCAGTTGGAGGATAACTTTTTTAGAAACCAGCCAGAATTTTTGAGAAAGATTGTCGACTTTGTCGTATCTAGGTATAATGTAACATTTACTTGTAAGAATTTTGTTTGTGAATTACACAAGATAATTATGAGTTTGTAACCAAACAGGATTTATCACAACTTGGTTTTACTGGTGAAGAATTCCATCATTCCTTCTGAAATAGAAGATGCGAAAACGAAGTTAAATGTAGACGAAGTCTTCAATCAAAGGTAAAAAAACTTCGTATACATTAAAAATAAACCATAGAAAATGTTCTATAAATATAAAATATATTTCGTGACATGTGTTGGCGACATGTTTTGTCATTGTCATTGCTCAGGAGTGCGGCAAGTACCGAGTAAATATTGTCCGTTGCTCTAGTACCGAATACAGCGTTTGAGAATTCAGTATGTGACCAAGTATTTTTACTTGGAATGAAATCGTTTTATGATCTGACTTACAATTAAGTTAAACTGTTCCCAGGCCTCACGCGGTGGTCATGCTTTGGCGGGAATTTTGAATAAAGCATTTGTAAACGCGCACGCACTTGTTCCTGGATGCAGTCTTATTGCCTTTTTGGTCCTGTAGTAAAACTCTATCCGTACATTAAAATCATTTTTATTCGTACATTTAGAGATAATCTAGAACTGAGCAAGAAAGATTTTAAGGTAAACGAAAAATATTACATATTAAACATTGAGTCAATGTAGTAGAGAATGTTTTTAATTGAGCAGTATTCTAGGAGAGGAACAAAGGTCTGGTTGTCAGATTAAATAACAAAATTACAGATGAAACACTGCAGAGAATAACAAATGATGTCGACAGGTAAATTGTTTATTTCATCCCATGTTAGCTTGTGTTGTTCACAATTTTCGAGCAAAGTAGATGAACGATTTTTTTTGTTTCCAGGGAATGCAAGACACGATCTTTAAACTCAGTTAAAAGTCTTTCTCCGTTTGATATGGATGAAGTCGTAAGTTTTACACAGAAATTAACCCCCCTAATCCTGATTTAAGTGATGTTTCAAATTATAGGGAGCCCGCCAGGAGTTCTGGTGATGCGGGTAAATTACCTGTTGCGAATTATTAGTTCTATATTTTCCGTCAAACCCTGTTTTGATCATCGATTTTTCCGCTTTACTCCAAACCATTCTCCCCCGCTGAGGTTTTCCATAAATCATTTATATTTGTGTTACATGAAGCTTCTGAGGGAAAGAAAATAGGAGTCTCTTCCTTGCCAAGTAGAACTATTCCTGACGTTAAACAGGAAATTCTACATAAAAATAAAACTAACCGCTACTGCTAAATAAAAGGTGAAAAAGACCACAATACTTTCCTTCGTAGCTTTCCATCCAAATATTTGCCTGTTTTTGCAAATTAATTCAATTTGTGTTAAAAAAATTTATAATTAATGTAAAAATGCACCAATTCCCGAGTTCTACCGTGAAACGAAAACATTTTACAACCTTGTTTCTTTTCAGGTCGTTCAAACAACATCAGGGATAATTCACCAAACAACAATGGATAAATTATTAGAATGGTCACATCTAAATTTGACAGGTTTGCTAACAATTTACCATTTAAAATCATAAGAAAAGCGAATTCTGTTAACAAACAAAAAACATTTTTTCTCCACGGCTTTAGGTGTTGTTGAAAAGGCGATAGAACGAGATATTGATAAAATTATAACTCGAAGTTATAACCATCCTTTGAATGCTTATCGTGTTCAAGCAGAGGACCTAGAGAACCCTTTTAACTGGTTTTATCAACAACTAGTCGACAAAGCTGACAATCAACCATTGACACACTGTAAGTCAGACAAAGAACGAGAGATAGTTGGAGAAAGAGAAAATGGACCAACTGCAAAAAATACTAAGGAAGAAGTACATCAATTGGCAGAAAAAATTAAAACTTCTCTTTGAAAGAACTTCTTGTGTTTAGTAGAGAATGCGATCACACATGTTGTATATTTATAACTAAATTTATAATTTTTGATTTATAAATTTATATTTAGCGGTTATAAATTATTCTGCAGTGCTTGTATCGTTGTCTGAAATATTAACAGTGACAGAACTGTACAAAATTATATATATACTAACAATAATATTAGGAGAATGACGATGATCGATTTGATCTTCTTTAAAATGTATAACTGAATAAATATCTAAGACACGCCTTTGGCTATTTAAAATTATGTATACTGTATGTACATGTAATATGTTTGGTAAATTGTTATATGTATCTGATACCATTAACGGACGAGTTGAAGTAATAGTAATAATAATATCGTATACGTTGAAGCAAAAATGAATGAAGAGTATTTAAATCTGTATCAAGGTAGAACCAGATTACAATAGTAAGAAGAAGGCTGGCTAGCAGTGAAAATAGAAAATAGAGTAACATTGTTCTCGCTGAAGTTACTAAATAGAGAAATATAAATAATTAGTATATTTTAGTGAAAAAATGGATTATTGACAGTTTTGAGCATTTTCATTGGCCAGCTGCATGAGCAGTATATATATGTTATTGACTGAGCAAGAGGTCCGTACAGGAGGATACTGGTCGAGTTACTTTTTCGCTTGTATGTACCGAGCCTTTAGGCCATACAAGTGAAAAAAGAACGAGACCAGTATCCTTCTGTAAGGACCGAACAAGCTAGTCAATAAACTGTTTATTATATGACAAAAAAACGATCAAACATTCCCGCCGAACCTGGCCGGTTCGTAACCGACCGCTTAGGAACCAATCAGAATGCTTGATTTTAGTGGATGGACCGATGGACTATACTAGTTATGTAATACAGATAAGGTATTAAAAACGACGTTACGTCGGTTTCCTTTAATAAACACAGGGGGCGAAATCGTGGACGGTATTCTTCAATGGCAAACTTTGAAGTCGAAAAAATTCTGTTGGGAAACTTCCTCAACGATATTTTATAGTAAGTTATATATCTCAAACTTGTACGTCTGTTATTGACCTTCGAAGCCTTCGGCTCCTAGGGTAAATAATTGGTCCGTGTCCTAATCCACAAAAGAATAAATTAGAACTGATTATACGTATAGAGAAAGAAATATCAGCGCACCCTTTTTGCCAGTATTACTCCCCAAAAAAGGTAATAGTAAGCCCAGTGCAGTAAAGGTCTCGTAAAATGAAATCGATTGTGTCCCTCTAACGAAGTTTTACTAAAATTTTACCTATATCATCTTGTTGCTCCATATTACATTCATCTTCAGCAATATCACTGTCTTCTTTTTCCACTATCTCTTCTTGCTTATTTTCCTTAATTTTCTCGTTTTCTTTTAGATTTTCTTTTTGCTTTCCCTGCATCTTTTTAGGTTTGCTAAATGACTTGTTTTTTTTGGACATCTTTGCCATCGCATCTATAAATACGAAGTGTATCAATACCATCAGTTGCATGCCAACCAATATTGATAAAATAGATAAACCCACAGTTAAAATGAAGCTGACCAACTTCCAGAACACCCTTATTTGTTACTCCAATTCTCAAACATCTAGCAATTAATTTATAGTAACCTATTGGCCGCGGGAGGGTTTCCCCGGCTGTTTGTGGTTGGCACAGCAGCGTATGGGTTAAATACTGGTAGATCTTAGAGCATTCGCTTTGTACAAGATGGTAAGATAACGTACAAATTAGATCATTTAGATCAAAAATGAATATTGTTATTATGGTACGTTCTCAGTTTGACTGGCTAAAAAACTCGACTAATAATAAAAGAACTGTGTAAAATATTGTTTATATGTTTGCCAATCGAAATTTTTCTTTACCCTATGACAAAAACTTGATATCCTTTGGACAAAAAGAAGTTACACACAAAAATTAAAGCGCGTGCGCAATCAAGCGATATAATACGAGGAAGAACGGAAGATGTGTACGCATTAAGGAGACTATGAACACCACCGGTATTGCCAGAAACGAAAATGCCAGAAAACGCAATGGAACAAACTGAAAACCTGTGTGAGAAAATAATATAGAATGATTTATTGCTGCCATAAGAAAATGAATAAAAATATTAATTATTATTATTATTTTTGAGCCCGAGGAGAAGCCTGAGGCGAGGGTTACTAATCCTGATATTATCAATAATACAGTTTTTACAGGATTCTAGTTATTAGTTCAATGATTAATACATACCAGAATATTGTTGTTTACCCATCTCTGCATACACCATTGTAAATTGGTTCAAACTTTTAATTGTTATTTCATGTGTATCCCCGTAAAGTTTCTTACGAAGTTGAGTTGCCTAGAAAATTAAGATTATTTGTGAATTAGAAAACAATGCAATTGCTTACTCCTGCTGCCATCAATTCTTTAGTACGTATACTATAGGTTAAGCACTCACTTTTCCTGCATACTCTAAGGCCAGCTGGGTTCTTAAAAAAATGATACACTCATTAAGAGACAAGGTATCTTTGTGAGACATTGTATAATGCTGATTTATTCTACATACTTTTTTTCCTTCAAACACATTTTGGAAAGCTTCTCATATTCATTAGCTAAGTAAGCTTCTTCTGAACTTGCATTGGGATCAATAACCTGTTTATTTAATATTTTAACAATTAATAATACATTAATTTATATTGTCTTGCAATTTGAAAAACTGTTAAAAATGACTTTATTCAAAGTATCCAAAAAGAAAAAGTTAACAGGTTTTATTTGTCTATACATATATATCTGCATGAATAAATGAAAATGTAATACCTCCATTAGGCTTTCTTGCTTTTCTACTTCTATGGGAAAAAATATACATTTTTACTGACTATAACAGATCAGTGGACTATATACAATACCTCAGCACCTCAACAAGTAAAATTTTAAAAGTTATTTTTCTTCAACAGTCTTTCTACTGCAGTTTTTCTACAGAACTTATAACTAAGAATTCAAAAAAAATTATTTACATGAATACCTTTGGATTCTTTCTTTCCAGCCTGAATCAAAGCAGTCTCATAAAATAATTTTTCAGCTTGAACAAATTCTATTGCCTTCTCAACTGGAGTTAAGGTTAAGAAAAATAAAGTACTCCTTTGTAAAATAAATGCATAAAATTTTTAAAATATCTAGCCTGAGCTGTAAAAATTTATAATAAGTTAAAACCAGAGTAACCAAGGGCAGTGAACTGTGGACCAGCATCTTGAAGGTAATGTAAGTTTCTATCACTAGCTACTGTAGCACATTTTCATATGTGAGGTAATTTTGTGTCAGGTAATTTTGCCCAACAATTTTGTTGTCAAAACTGTCAAAAGGTATGTCAGTGACATATTTTCCTTTCAAAAATGTTTATTTTACACATATTTTGTGAAAATACAAAAATTGACTGTTGAATAATTATAGATACATTCTCCCATTTTGCTGTAAATTTCTGCAATCTAAAAATCAAAAAAAGTTAATCAAGAAACTAAATTAGATTAGATGTTTTTTTACATTTCTTCCTTTTTTTAGTTCTAAGAGTGATATAAATATTCATGATGCTTTTGTTAGCCCATAGGTATCCTTCAAACACCAAGATATAAGAAAAGGGTAGCCATATCACAAACAAATGCCACACTTGACTCACATTTCGAAGACATTGTGGTAATTCAGGAAAATTTAGATCTTCTTTCATGTCTTGTAAACAACCAAGAAAACATTGCAGAGCAAGAGGGTATGATTCATTTCTCTGAAAAAAGACATTCCACAACAAATTAATATTACATAACTAAATTAAAAGAAATCTAGCATAAATGAACCCCAGTTAATTGCCAACCCATGCACCACAGTACTGGTTGCAAACACTGGCTAGGGGTTTTACTTGCCCAAGGTAAGTTAATTAGAACATTTTGAAGTATATTGAAGTAATTGACACATATTGCTGTATACTTATCTGATAAAACATATCCATATATTAACTAGTTTTCATATGTACCTTAAATCTAAGAATTTAAAAGGAAGATTATGGTTTATTATTTGAAAGAAAATTATATACTGGTAGTATTATCTATTACCTTAAATATTAATTATTTCTAAACTAGAAGGTTGTTCCAAAGATATATAATCTAATGATCTCAAAAACAGTCTTAACACTTTCCCTACTGTGCTGCTTGCAACCATCCCCTTCAATATTTCACTCCATCTAATGGACAATTTTATTTATCAAGTTAACAGCTCCAGGAGAGTAAGAGTTAAGCTAGGGGCCAAATCAAACAGACAACCAAAATAAACAAAAGAAACATATGACACAGGCCAGTGTCATTTGATTGTGCAATTTCTTCTACACTTTGTGCTACAGTACAAAACATGTTAGACATAACACCAAAATTTTCCTGTCATTAAAACTGTACCTCCCTGGCTCCCCCCAAACAAGACTGGGAGGATACATCAGAAGGTTGAGGATCAGCATTAAACATCCATGCATAGAATGACAAAAATGAGAACTATAAAACAATTTAATTAATTTGTTTTTGTTGAGTAATTATAATGTAACTAAAGTTGTTCTTTAGTCAAATATACAGACTAATGTTTGAAGTATAAATATAATGTATTACATTACAGAAACTCAAAAATTTTATCAAGTAATCAACCAAAAAACAGGATTGATACACACGTCCACGAAATTGCCACATCTATTACAATTTATGTTGATTTGTGACATTTTTTAATGATCAACCTACATAGCGTTGCTACCATGGTAACATATATCTCGTGCCATGCGAGTGCTTTTGCTGCTGAGATCATTATTTTTTTGTTAAATATTCAAGAATACACAACGTAATATTCACAAAATAGCCTGAAAAGTAATTAAATGCACTTACTGGAGTCCTTTCTCGTACAGAACACTTCTCTCATTTCCTAAGTTGACAGGACTTTCTGTCTGGTCTGACGCCATAATTACTGTACTTGTAGTATCAGCACGCCTCGCGTCTTTTGTTGACAACATTTCGTCCTCAGAAATTCCTTTCTTTGTTTCTTCCATTTTAATACCTAGTCTCTAAAGGTCATTCTT
The DNA here is from genome assembly GCA_026546875.1 of Pteroeides caledonicum. Lineage (NCBI taxonomy): Eukaryota > Metazoa > Cnidaria > Anthozoa > Scleralcyonacea > Pennatulidae > Pteroeides > Pteroeides caledonicum. The sequence goes on along the minus strand of JAOBAZ010000574.1, from coordinate 5,037 downwards.
AATTGCAAAAGAAAATAAACAGGTAAGTTTGAAAGCCAAGAAATATCCGTCCATAAACCACTAGAAAGATGTTAATTCGTTCCAGTCTCTTACAAGCCGAAGTTGCATCAGTCAATGCCACACACCCCCCTCCTGGCAGCTCCCAGGCGTTTAAATCTCTTTTTAATTTAACGTATAACCTTCCCAAGAGAATTTTCTCAAGTCAAGCAAACATGACGCGGCAATGCTTTACCCGAGCAAATAAATCATTAAAAATGGCTGGCATGGCTGCAGACCACTGATCTATATATCACAAGAAAATATTGGGCACAATGCCCGGGGGAACCAAAGCTTTGGAGTTCAGCAAGAACATGTGCTCGAGGAAGGCATATGTATATTGGTGTGGCTTTTAAAGCTTTGTGTGTAGCCGCAGGCAGTATGAACCAAAACAACAGAAGTTGATATTGAGTCGCATCCCAGAGCGCCCTTCAAATTGTAGCAATAAAAGTGCTGTATCTATCGTTACTATCAAACAACTTTGAATTATATATGGTAATATATCTACTAGCCCCAAACCTCCACAGGAAAGCTTTCATGTAATATTGTAATGTCTCGCTTATCTACTTCTTTTGTTACAGTCCAGTCAGGGTCAGATATTGTCAAAACTCTACAAAATTTTATTTTACAACATAATTTGAAAGCTGCGTTTTTAGTGCATTGTGTTGGCCACGTTAGCAAAGCCAAAATACGCCTAGCTGAAGCAACTCCAGGTTTTGAACCGGTAGGTACAAAATACAGTTCTAGATTAGATCTCTTAAATAGGGGGCATATTCCATTTAATCATATGATTTAATGTATATGCTCCTTCTGTGGAGAAAGTTTCTAGAGGGTCCCTCAAATGTCATTTTTGAAGTACGACGTGTGTGTCGGTACCTTTTAATCTTCCAAAAATGTTTGAAATTTCTGAGAGGTCAAGGCAAAAAATTCTGAGGGCTGAGCCTTTGATTTTTTTTAGGAGGGTAAAATTTCTGACAATATTGTTCCCCAGAGGCATTAAATGACCAAAAATTAGTGAGTATACCCTTGATTCCCCCTTTTGAAAAATATTCATTATTCATTATCTATTGTCTTCTTCAAGCATTTAAACAGTCAAACATTTGATATATCATCATTAAATATCCTCAATCCACATTAGTATCAGTGTGATAAATACTCAAATAGTGTGTATAGATCAATTTTCAAGCCATAGTAATATAGCCACACCTATTTGATGACACATTTTGTCATTATTTTCAATGCTACCCCCCAGGCAAAGTTCCTAGTTATAGCTTTTGGTTGGTACCTACCTCGAGTATTTTATTTTTTAATTCATAGGTCCAAGATATCACTAGTCGTGCAGTGATTAACTCTTTGGTAGGAACTTTATCTGAAGGTTGTCACTTACATATTTCACTAACTGATAATTGTGGTAAACGTGTTGGTGGACATGTATTTGGACCACTAGTTGCTTCTGGGGTAGTCAAGGCAACTGTTGGTGATTGTGTTGATTTACTATTTGAGAGACTGTCTGATATACATACAGGTTACAGAGAGCTTTCAGTGACCAGCAATACAGGTTTGCATCAAGTTATCAAACAAGACAGCCAAGAAAAACTTCAGCAAATCACCAGTAAGGTGCATCAAGAGTCATACATGGCGGAAAGTGAATCTAACTCAACTGGTGGATCTATGGTGAAAGTGCATGCATTTCGTTTGAGGCCAGGAGAGGAGATTGTTGAAAAACTTAAATGTTTAGTTGCTCAAGAAGAGCTGAAGGCAGCCTTTATTATGACATGTGTTGGCAGTGTCACAAATGCAAAGCTTCGTCTTGCTTACCAACCTTCAGGGAATAAGGTACTGGAACTTAACCCATACATGGGAGGCACAAACTTGAAGGCCTCCACTGGCAATGAGTTAACTAAAACTAAACTCCTTATTTGGAACATAGTCCAATTACCAGCTTGTTTCTTAAATAATTGCAACATGAAAATTGTATAACTTTTGTTGGTCAAATTTGTTTTTTAATTTTTAAGTTCAGGTTTTCTTAGCTAACCAATATTTTTTCTGTTATAATAATAATAACAGCTTACTGTTTTACTCTAATAGTTAATAAGTTATTTTAATATTTGTTTAGTTTAATAGTTATTCTTACTACTACTAGTAGTTGATAAGTATAACTTATCTGAAAAGTACCAAAATTCCAGTCTTTGTTTTCAACAGATTATTGATTTGGAAGGACATTATGAAATACTATCACTAGTTGGGACATTGACTGAGCCAGCTCACCTTCACATCTCCCTTTCAGACAAAGATGGCCAGGTTTTTGGTGGTCATGTGATAGGCAATCTAGTTGTATTCACAACAGCAGAAATTGTTGTTGGTGAATGCACAAATTATACTACAACAAGAGAAATGGACAACAAAACAGGCTTCCCAGAACTGGTGATAAAAAAAATGGATCGATAACCTGAATGTCTCCACCATATAAATTATTAAGGAACATAATGCAAACATTACAAATAAATATATTTGTTTTCTTTTACTATTGTACAACATGAAAATGGTATACTTGACAATGAATGATAGGAATTATATATTAAGTTTTTTGTAAATTATGTACTGTCTGACCATGTTTGAATGTTTACTAACCACTGTTTTACAGAAAGATGTTTTTTTGAATACATTTGTTTTAGTGGCAATAAGTTAATTATGATTTATATATCATTGTTCATTTGGATCTTTGTTAGTCTTTCATATGTTTAGTTTTTTTATATGTTTATGTCAGTATCTTTACTATTTACATTTCATCTTACAAGTACATTCATATTTTTGATACAATTTAGGTTTTACTGTCAATTTTTTTGATCAAATATTTTGGTTCAGACATGCATAACACTGGGGCAGAAAAGAATATTGTGAAAAAGAGAAGAAAATAGGTTAACAGGAAGATTGGAGATGAAAGAAGTGAGGAAATAAAGTGAGAAAGTAGCAGCTATAGGTCATTGAAAAGGATATATTTTTAATAAAGCTTAATTGTTATTGATTTTTTGTTCAATTTTTTGCATAAGCAATTCAGAATACTTTTCTAAGATAGGAATTATTCTTTCATGCTCATCATTTAAGAAACTTTGTTCTGTTTGTTGGGAAGATTCTTTTGTTTGTTTGTCATTAGCCATATTTGGATCAATATTTGGTCCCAGCACTCTTGATTTTGTTGAGCGCGTTTTTTGTTCTCTATCACGTTTACATTCAATCACACTTTCTTGAATGGTAGAAAAAGTTGCAGAAAGCATTGAAAGCACTTGTTGTTGGTCATCATCGAGATCCCCTTGCAGAATCTAACAAGTATATTAAAAAATTAACAAGAGAGAACACATTCCAAGAAAAAGCGCGCAGTTAAGAAACTTTCGCACTTTTATTTTTGTTGGCATATTCTCCTCAAACTTTACCTTCGAGTGGCATTCCATTGCGCGTTCAAATGCACGTACTAAATCAACGACAACTTCTCGACATTCACTTTTTGTAATTTGCGTTGAAAATCCTAAAACAAAAAAGGTGGAAAATATCACCATAACCGACAAATAAACCTACTTCAAAGTATACTATATCGAAGGACAATCTAATCACCAGACGATTTTACCCGTAAAAGCGACAGTTCAGTGGAGAAAGGGCGCGAGAAAAGTCACGATAAAAATTGCCACGTGCTTTTTTTTACGCTGTTCGACTTGAACGAGTTGAGTACATTGGAAGCACGTAAGATGAGGAAAATCAACAAAAGTCGGTCGCAAGTAGTATTCACCATTACACACGGACACTTGTGTCACGTGATACCCTAGAGTGTAAATGTTGATATTCGACTATAACTTATACAAAAATGATCATAGTTGGTAAGAAAATTGATCAAAAAGGTGATATACACCACTGAAATCGATAGATTTTATATGCATACAAAATACTGTGAAATTTATTGTATGCAGGTATTAATAAGATAGAGAGAAGTTAAGGAGGTCATAAAATGTAAAATAACGCTACCCAAACAGGACCTCTAATAAGAATCATACCTCTTTTGTCAGCAGCTTGTCGTTTGAATATGTTTGGGGAATTATTACCATCAAGTAAATAATCACGTGATAAGTTAATTTGAATAGGTTGATATTGTGGCGTTGCAAGAGCAGCGTTAAGTTCCGCAGATAGTTCACTTAAATTAGACTGCGGTATCCTGCTATGATTGAAGTCTGTATTTGAAACATCCTTTACAACTTGTGGGGTTTCATCCGTTATTTTTGTTTCAACATTCGCTTGAATTTGTAAACTAGTTACAACATCATCCTGGGCTTTTTCGTTTGGTTTTGTGTTGTTCGTAATTGTTGAGTTCACTTCATTAAGGTTAATAGCGTTAGGTTTTAAACCACCAGCTTCTTTGCTTTCCGACCTTCGTCGTTGTTTATTTTTTGCTGGTTCTTGGAGTTGTTCTTGTACAAGATCATTGCAGGATTTTGCTTTTGATAAAGCTTCTTTGGAGCTACGTCGTGATAATGCCTTGGGTCGCGTTAACTTAATGCCTGAAAGGAAAGATCGTCGGCCGCGCGTTTCCGTGTTCTCGTCATTTTTGGTATCTAATGATAACTTTGACGGACGTGAGTTCTTGGAAATTTTTCCTGAAGAATGGTCTTTCTTTGGCTTTTGGTTTTTTACTTTCTCTCGAATTGCAGACTCATGTTCGTGCAATTTTCCAGATGTTGATTCCTGTTCCACTGTATTATGTTTTTGGTGAGGATCAAAGAAAGCGATCAGTTCAGAAGCTCGTTTAGTATGGCTTTCTTCGCTAGTTTTACCGGAACCTTTTGATACCTCATCAATCGGATGAAAAGCGCTACCCGAGTTTTCTCTTTCGGGGGACTAACAGGAAAATAAAAAATAAAATTGGTCTTTTAAAAGTTTTATAAACAGACAGACAGACAGACAGACAGACAGACAGACAGACAGACAGACAGACAGACAGACAGACAGACAGACAGA
>JAOBAZ010000463.1:0-13742 GCA_026546875.1 Pteroeides caledonicum | reverse complement strand
GGAGTGGTACGGAGTGTAGTAGAATGGAGTGGTTGGGAGTGGAGTACAGTGGGGTGAAGTGGAGTAGGGTGGAGCCTAGTCCAGTATAGGTTGGAGTAGGATGGAGTAGGGATAGAATAGGATATAATAGGGTGACGTTGAGTGGGGGAAATGGAATAGGATGAAATGACAGGAAGAGAAGTGTAATTGAATAAGGTGGAGTGGAGTGAAATGAAATGTGTAGAAGGAGATGTATAGAAAGGTTGTGAAAGAATAGGATGAGAGGAAATAAAGCCAAGTACAGTACAGCACAGATCAGATCAGCTCAACCCAATTGATAACACACTTCACGGTTTATCATATCTATCTTATACTAGACATTTACAACTACACGGTACAACGGAACGAACACAATCATAGCACACATTTTTGTTAATTTTTCAATTTTGTTTAGGAAGAACAGGTGGGGGACAAAGAAAATGACAAAGACGAAGCGATGACGAAATCAAGCAGAAAGCGAACAAAAACCAAAACAAAACAAGAACAATCGAAGAAAATTCGCCCGAATGTGAATACGAAGCCGGAAACGAAGCCGTCGAGGAAGAAAGAAAAAACAGATGAGAACGAGAATGAAGTTGAGGATATTGTCGAAGATTTGCACTTTTCTGATCTGGAAGACTAGGGCATACAAAGCGCGTTTTTAAACAAACTGGTAACCAGGTTTGTTTCTCATGGTCCAAGTGCAATCCGCTTCTTCGCGACATGGGCTATTCAGTTCAATATAAACCGTTGTTTGGCGATGTTTTTTATGACGCATGTACACCGCACGTCGTCAAACGAAATATTACAGCATTTTATTCAAATTAACTTGGATTTGACCTTACCTATCCAGATTTGTTCAGAACTAGGATAGCACAACCAAATATCTCGTTTTGACAATTATTGATACTTTTCCCCCAAAATAGAATCCTTGCCCAACTGTCTGAGAACATAAAACAATTATAGCTAAAAACTGTAGCCGTTCTAAAGTGCGTCATATTGCTGTTGTTAGTTATTGTCCTAGAGGTCCTCAACCACAGAATAAAGATATAGAGTAGTCTCACTCTTGTCGGAACCTTTGAAGTTTTTGTCCTCCTGCATGTCCCATTACGCATGTTGTCCGCCATGTTCCTAGCAAGTCAATTGCCTTTCCTGGCCAATGAGCATGGTGAACTGGCTGATCCATTATATGAACTGGTGATTGCATATTTTTGCATAAAACAAAGACACGTAGAAATTCATAGTCATTATTTTGCATCTTTCACTTTTTACTATGTTTTAATTTTAGTTATATCAAGCACAACGGAGCGACGTTAATTGGAGGGGGCTGTATTCATATATTCATGTTCTCATACCGTAAAAACAAAGTTGTTCATTTTCAAAAGAAATCACTAATGAAGAACATGAATATATGAATATAGTCGCCCAATATAACGTCTTATTATTTTCCTCCGTCAATTTTTTTCACTAACCCAGGAACAAATTGCGCTATTTGCCCCCCCTGGCGTATACCTGTATGTGTACTGTAATTGCAAAGTCCAATCAGTGGTCCAGTACGACATCCAAGATGGCAGATGGTCAGAAGGATCAGAAGGAAGCTAGAAAGAATCAGGTTAAGGCTTTATTGGTTACTTTCCCAGACTTCCCTAAACCAGGTATTCATTTTCGGTAAGTAATGTAATGAGAACTATTAAAAAGAATTTGTTAGAACTATAATCGCAGTTACGAAACATGATTGAAATATGAACAGTTTGTAAACGTTGCACCCACACGTGACTAATTGATGAATGACGGCCACGTTTAAGTTTCTGCTATATTTTTTAAAAATATTATTTGATAAGTATGATGCATGCAGGGAAATTGCGACCCCATGAGTTGTTTTAAGTGTATTCGTAGGATTGTAATTAAAGCTGTTTAGCTTGGACAGATATGAGATACAAAATCACAATCGATCAATGCAGTGTGACTTCAGAATACTGTATCAGAAAAAATGAGAAGACATAATTTTCTGATTTAGAATTACAGGAAGTTGTGTTATAAATAAAGATACAACTAATTGTAGCTGCTTTACTGGTAAGCAATGCAATTTCACAAACGATTTGGCTTATAGAATTTATCTACTCATTTGGCAAACAGATCAACTTTTGTCGGTAACTCACCTCATTTGTACCACAATAGGGATATTTGTCCTATTTTGAAAAATCCTGATGTCTTTTCCATGGCTATTGATCTCTTGATTGAAGAAATTAAGACATTTGCTAAAGAAGTTGATGTTATTGTTGGTATGTGTTTGTGTGTACTATGTATTGCTTTCATTAAGGCATGCACTTGTACAGTATCACAGCATTTAGAGAAATGACCAAAGAGCTCACTCATGTTGGAATCATTGAAGTTTTTGCCCCTGTCTACATGGCATTATGTATGTAGTACAGCCAGTGGACTGTATATACTTTGGCCAAAAAGCATGCTGATCGTACTGGCCCTAGCTTGTAAACTGTGGATAAGAACATTGTTATACCACTGAGTGGCCCTTCTGTATAATCTTTATTTAGTAAGTTGCTATTTTTTATCTCCTCAAATGCTTTTCTCTTAAAGTGTACAGTATGTCAGCTGTTACAGGATAAAATAAAGAAGTAAGCACATTGAGATGTGTTGATAATTGGGTTATTGCTTACCCATCTGTATGCTATTACTAGCCACAGTGGGTTTATTTAATTCTCTCTGGCACTTTGGGGTGATTTTAATAGTCAGTTTTCCCTACAGTTTACAATCTACTGGAGCATGGTGCAAAAGCACTTCATACCAAATCCTTTGCACCTCAAACCATCACAAGCAATTGCTAATCGCAATACTCTCAGAATTGTCTCATTGTGTGACTGGCATGACTATAATAATGAGCATAGTGCACAAAATGAGTTGACAATCACATACCATAAGACAGAAAATGCAACCAACATGGTATGAAATAATGAAAGTGCATGTTATTTGCATTTGATATCTATTAAAGAGTTGACATACTGTTAACAATTTAAAATCATGAAATGAGAGAGAAAAAGTCTTATTGTACAGTAGCATTGGTTTTATTGGTTTACATGATAGGACTTGATGCAAGGGGATTTCTTTTTGGTCCCGGCGTTGCTATAAAACTTGGAGCAGCATTTGTTCCCATTAGGAAAAAAGGAAAACTCCCTGGCAAAACTGTTTGTGTTAGCTCTGCAAAAGAGTATGGTAAGGTAAGTGCATCTGTCCTTTTTATGTTTTTTGTTTCAAACATGTAGCATGTAACAAACAAGCATGTGTGATGTAAACAGTAAAGGTAAAAATGTTTTGTTGAATACAAATGAAAAGATGCTGGTAATTCTTTTGGTTGCATGTTTTAGCTGTTACCCTTGTTGTTTGTTCTCCTTCATTCACTTAAAATGCTTGTGCACACCCATCCTTATTCCTTAATTTTCTTACTTTTATCTGTTTATTGTATCTCACCTTTTACATTATGCCTTTATTTTACCAAATATTTGGAGTTTATACACTGTATGCATCAGACATACTATTTTGGATTTCGTTTTGTCAGGATGTTTTGGAAATACAGCATGATGCAATATCTTCTGGCCAGAAAGTTGTGATTATTGATGACCTTGTTGCAACTGGAGGTACATTGCCTTTATTTTATATTTTTTGTCTTTGGCATCAATGAATTAATTTACACACTTTCCTAAGGTTTTACTTACCTTATTGTATTACCATTACATCTGGGATGGTATTTACCAGAGACTGAGTACAATTTATGAAAACTTGCAAAGTTCCTATTTGCAATGAAATATGTATATTTCCTTATATCCATCAGTATTTCTAAGCGGTGTTTGTTATCTAATAGAAATTTGATATATACAGTATCTGCCTTGAAACAAATTTTTTTTCTAATTTTATAGGTACATTGATGTCCTCGTGTAACCTTGTGAAACAACAAGGTGGTGATTTATTGGGTTGTGTTGTTTTGATTGAGTTAACATCTTTAAATGGTGTTGCTAATCTGCCAGTCAAATGTTATTCTGTACTTCAATGTTAAACAGGTATCTCATTGGGAGTACAGTTTAATAGAATAATTATTATTAAAGTGGGACACTTACAGACTGCCATTGGTACAGCGACCCAAAGTATGTACTAGTTAGTGATTGATAGATGGATTCATAAATCAATTGATTGATAATAGAGACTTTTTAACTGTACTGGTAATCTAATATATTTTATATATATACTGTATATATACACTGTATATATAAAATTTTAATTGTATGTAACATGATTTAATTTTCAACTATCTTTCTGTAGCAGTAATTTATTCCAGTTCCTGCACTTATACCTTTTATATCTCTATAATAGCTGTACTAATCTTCATTATTTGTCCCTCTCATCCATTACTTCCCTAAACCTAATCATCCTAAACAGGTCACAACCAATGCCCCCCTCACATATTGTTATTCAGCGATAGGTTTTCATACTTTTGTTTAGAGGTGTGGACAAATTCTGGGGAGGTGCAACAAAAATTGATCTCAACTGAATTTACCTTATTTGCCAGGCAGTTTTTGCCTTTAGTACTATACTGTTTCTCTCAGTTACAATACCCCACATAACATACATCTCTCCAATCTCAATCCCTCATTCTTGTACATTTTTTCATCTTGATTTGGAATTTGCTGCACGTTTTTTAATTTTTTGAGTTTCTAATTAAACCAGAAAAAAATGTGAACATTTGTTTTGTCACCACAACAAAATGGCGGTGTCATTCATAATACAAACTCTATTCCTCATTAAATTTTCAATACATGTAATACTCCACAGTAAAATTTTATATACACATTTCGTCTTAGAAGACATTATTAGAATAGTACATTTAACAAAAAGATGAGTACATGCAGTGACGTAGCCAGCCTGACGATTTTGTCCCGCTATGTAAATTTCGAATTATTATAATTAGTCATGTCTTTAGAAATTTATTGTTTTCACAGTCAATGAATACCAAAATATTAGCATAGCGGGACAAATCATTAGGCTGGCTACGCTACTGTGTGCATGCTGTGCTCTTGACAGGGGTACTTACAGTGTATAAGCAGGGCTCCCACTTTGGAATGACATTTTCTTCCTTTAGCTTGTTGCTCGTAGGCTAGGATTAAAATATTACTGTCCTTTTTGATTGGTTGTTTTTTTTTTGATAACACCACACAGTGATAGGTTTATTAGCGAATGTTTGTGGAAAAACTGCTTGTAAGTAATCTAGGCAAGGCTGGTGTATTGTATTAAAGAACTCCATACCTAAATTGTTTTGTAGAGGTTTTGTAAGGGACCTCAACACTTATTAAAATAAGTTAGCGCTGTTTCGCATTGGTATGTGTTGCTGCATGGAGGGAACCAAAGAACCTAGAGAGAATTGTAGTGTTTGTTGAGTCCACCATGGAAGCACTTTGCTCGTATGTGTGTCCCCGCTTGGGTGTCGTCATTACCATGATTGATGATGATTACACGTTAGACAAGTGCAAAAAATGAAAAATGTTTTCTGTCTGTTGTTATTGTTTATTAGAAAATGTTGCTTTTGCATTGGATACAGTAAACTCGGAAACGAAAAAGCCTTATGAAGGTTTTATCGACTCAATGCATGTTGAAATGGTATCGTTCTTTGCTGTTAAAGGAAAGTGAACAAAAAACAATGTTTATTCCCGCTAAAACAGCCATTTAAATAAACAATGTTCATTCATGATACAACATGCATGTTTGAGTTTGATGAAATAACGTTAGGACATGGGCTCTTTTCTAAACCATAAAGCATGCATGTTTTCTCATGGTATGTATGTTTCAGCCATGGTTTCAGCGACATACAGATATAGAAAAGTACTGGAACATGCAGTAGAATTGATTCACCATGCGTGTGCAAAATGATTGTACATGCATGCATGGTGAATCAACTTGTGAGATTTCTATGTGTGACGCTCAAACAAAAACCCAAAGGCCAGAAGTTGTTTTGACGATGCTTTCGAAGTGCCACCTTTTACTAAAGTTTTTTACGCAAAAACACAGGACGCAAAAACAGGACGCAATTTTTAGCCAGCCAACAAAAGCAGTGCAACAACTTGTTTTGTGAGGAACATTTTAAATCTGCTGTTTTGATGACGAAAGTATAGCTTTAGGAAGGCCACGTTTGTAACGACGGGAAAATTTACATAATAGTGAATCATTCTAGTGTGCTACTAAACAGCAGATCCGAAAGTAAGTTGCATTTTTACAAAATAATACACCTAACTATATGAATCTAGTAAGTTTTTGTTATACAATATTTTTTTTTGAATTATCCATAACTGAAGCACTTGGACGTACCAAAGCTAGTGCAATACCTAATCTATATAACTTTTTGTTTCATTTTTTTTAAGTATGTTTACCTCATAACCTTACTTTGTTGTATACTTGCACCTAATAGCTAACTTAATAACTAAGGCGGATCTGAACTCCATGATATGGTTTTAGTTTTGTGACATCTATTGTTTTTGGTGACGTACTTTATACGGTATTCATCTGACATCATCAGTACCATATTTTAATATCTCGTCAAAAAACCTTTGTTTAATGATACTTAATATTGGCCAAGCCATCAATTTCATAAAACACTATCCCCGATATATCCATATTTTATGGCATCATTGTCCCAGGTTGACGTCATTCTGCCAGTTCTAATCCGACCCCTGCTAAATATATTTGACCTGTGAGGTTCCCAGGTTATCCCTGTTAGTCCTAAAGATCCTAGCATGCCTATGTGCCGAATACTCTATGGTATTTTATCTCGTTAGTTTTTTTCTTGTCACAAAAACTTGGTCCATTGTTTTTTCTTGCAGGTTCTCCGTAGTTCGTGTTTATCCCATTATTTCCTGGGAGTCCATTAACTTCTGGTTGTCCCCCTGCCTTCACGATTGCGTTAAATACCAGGTGCTTAGCAACGGCAATAATTTCGTCTTCCTTTTGTTTCTCATCCACCGTATGGTCCACCCATTGTTCAATCCGTTTTCGTTTCTCCTTTTCGTGTATCTTTTGTTCCCGCTCCTTGGCCAGCGCATCCTCTGTGAACATGTGAACAACATTGTTCACAGGCTCTCGTCCGTCACGGCCGTGCATGACAAGTAACCGCTGTTCACGTGTGACGATGTACTGCTTGGTGTTAGCCATACTGTTATCCTGAGAAACAAGTCGTTGATCATTGGCCAAAGTTGTTGGAACTGATTTCTTTGATTTTTCCCCGCGCAACTGTTTCTCGTATTTGTTCTTTCGTGGGTGCACGATGCTTGGTTTAGTAGGAGGTTTAGGAACGTGGACAATGTCGGGCAGCTTCAATGGCTTTTGTTTCTCTACTTCTGGTGGTCGAGATCGTTTTGTGTGCTGGTCACGTCTTGTGTGTCCATTGTTGTCATGGTTACTCGGACCATCTAACATCTCCTCCACCTCCTGTGCCTCGGTCATGTCCAGCGGTTTATCGACTTTAACACGTCTGTCGTCATCAATTTGCATTCCCTTTTGTTGTTCCTTTCCGGATGCGTAGAACACTCCGTTGTACTGGATATGTTGTATGATTTTGTGCCTTTCTTCTTTGGGTGACCTTTGTAGTGTATCTCTCTCCTTTTGGGGGTATCCATAGACCACCTGGAACCCTTGCGGTTCTTGGATATTTTGCTTTATTGCAGGTAGTCTAAGTTTCGCCTTCTTCCGTGACGTGTGCTCTTGGTTATGTTCGTTGCTTGGAAACCGCCTATGTGGCTTCCCTGCCGACGTACTCCGCCACGAATTGTTGCCAGTGTTCGTGATCAGCGGAAGCTTGTGTTTCCGAGGCGAAGACGAGCCATCGTCGACGTGGTCGTAGGTGATCCTCCTAAACCGCTGGCCCTGTTCAACGGCGACATACCTACCCTCCGATTGTAGCTTTGTAACGTCGCTTATCGTAAGGCCATTCAACTTGCGTAAGCTGACGATGGCTCGTTCGCAGGCAATCTTTTCCTGTACAATGTCCAACACTTGACTCATGCTTCGAAGTAATTTCTTGTTTAAAAAGATTTGCGTTGGGTGTTCGTTTAAACCGTTCCGGTGTACGTAGATAGTCTTTTGCATTTTTATTTCATCGTCGTAAGACTCCTGCAGTCGGCTATGCGCTGGTTTCCGTCGGGGAGTCTTCGTAGTTACAGTGCTTGGTGATGAGGAATCAATATGGGTTTTTCCATAGGGCATCTTCTTGAAGCGCCCTTGTGAAACGGCAACGTACATTCCCCCCGGTTGGATAGCTGAGAGATTGCCAACCTGGCGACTGCCATGAGGCGTATAAATGCGTCGAATTGCACATGTGGCGTTTGTTTCAAGCGTCAGTTGATCCAGGAGGGCGTCAAAAGAACGCACGTATTTTGGGTTGTAGATGAAACGCTTGGCGTCGTACTTGTTACCGTTCGTGAACACCGTTATTGGTGCGACTGTTCTTTTTGGTCGTGTCGGCATTTGGCTCTGGAAAAAATTAAAGTGGGTTTAGAACAGTAATGAGTTGTCAAAGGTAACGCTTAACCCTGCAAGATCAACCCGATTTTATCTTACTTTGCTCGAATATACAGTTATCGTTTAAAATTTACATTCCAAGCCTTGAACCAATTCAAAACAGTTTTGTTTTTAAAAAGTAACACCATTTTAAGAAAGCAGACTCCAATAATCTTTCAAGTTTCCATTAACTTTCCACAGGGTTAAGGTAACCTAGCCTTGAACAGCTGAGATTGTACAGAATCCCCTCGCCTGTTTTACCCGCTGTTAAAGGCCGTTACTCAAGCAGGAAGACACCAGTTAGGATCGGGAGGTTACTTACTACTTTAGTAATATATATGTTTACATACTCTGGAACGTTCTTCATATACCCCACGTGCAGTGCACGCGTTTAATATGGAGATCGTGTGTGAGTAAACTAATACTACTGTCGAGGTCACTGCCTTATGAACAAAATACCTTTGTTTTTGCTACGCATGGAGTAGCTTGTTACAAAACGAGGTGACGAAATTATGATGAATGAATAAAGGATATTGAAGAAACTTTGCCATTAACGGAACTCGGAGTGTGGCCAACAACATCACATTGTTGTGTTAAAAATGCTTCATGCATTTTTAACTATTAGTTATGCTATTATTTAGGCTATTATTTATTAGGAACCCGGTCGTGTTTTTATTGGAAGGATCTTTTGTGGGGTTTTAATCACCTAAGGTAGTCCTGTTGTGTTGCTAAGTATTTCAAAAAGACGTTATGTCGATCGTTATTAACAGGGTAAATAATTTAACAAGTTAACAATTGGTAGGCTATGAAGCGTATTAATCAGATGCTTCTAGAGTTGGCGACCTCGTTTTACATGTCAAAAGAAGGCGGTGTTTTGAGCGTTTATAGCCGATGGCGTTACCAAATTAGACTCGAATGCAAGCTGTATTGTTCCTCCTGCAACGACAAATTAAATGGAAACGCTATATGCTGGCCGTTTTCTTTTATAGTGGGAAAATTCTCTCGCCCGGTGCAAAAATGAAAGTGTGTTAGGCCTAGTTCTGACGTCAAACTTTTCATGTGCCGAACCTAATGCAAATTATGAATCAAAACAAAGAAGTTTGCTCATTAACATTAAGTTCGGCACATGAAAAGTTCGACGTCTGAACTAGGCCTTACCGAAAGTAAAAGTTTGCTTTACTATGCCCAAATGGCACCGAGCTGATTTTTTGCGAGCCGCGGGCGTAGGTTAACACGAAGTATAAACTCTAATATATTTTGGAACAATATTTTGAGAGAATCAGAATCCAGTTTGCTTTAAGAGACGTTGGACATTGTTCGTTCTCACTATTACCGTCACTTTAAATTCATTTGTGGTTCCCCTTTGAAACTGTTCTGACCATCTATTCTACTGTCAGTAGAATAGATGGTCTGGAAGCTTGTTAATAATTCAATAGAATTCATTATGTTGATCTCGGTTTATGGAAACTTTGTGAACCTTCCTCATCACGTGACAATTGTATTTTGAGGCTATCAACCTGTAACAGTGCTTTAAATCTCCATTGTTCAAACTCATGGATGACTGCTCTTCTCTATCATTTTTTATTGGTTGTTTACCTCAATATTCGATAGGCACGTGATCACGAAGGTGCACAAACTTGAATAAACCTAGACAGTAACATAGATAAGGAGTTCTATTCAGTATTTATTGAGTTTCCGGACCATCACATGGTTGTGAACAAATTCAACGTCTCATTGCTTGAAAGTTTGGCCAAACAATTTGCAACATTTGTTGAACATGGAAATATTTGCATAGCATGACTGAGTTGTCAGGCTGGCTACGGTACTGACAATTTGTTTAGTTTATTTTACTTTAAGGGTTTTTAGCTGTTTGAATAGCTATTTACATATGACCTAAAACACTTTTTAACCTAGAACTGTTCAAGTTTCCGAAAGCTGTCCCTTTAACGAGTTTGAGATCGTTTGGCGTTAGACAATGTAAAAGTGATACATTGCCACATCGCAACCTGAGTAAGTAAATGGTTGGGCCAGATTTAGATTTTCACTTTTCGCGTTTTTCAAAGCTTTGACTAGTATGAACTCGTTTAGTGTTAGACTTAAGATATATAGCTTTACATATGGCATAGTGTTTTATTCTTTACATGCAGTGTCATAGATGTTAAAGCCACTTGTAAAGTGTCTGGGTTTTCTTTCAACCCGTCTCACGTATGCTAAATTTAAAGCATTTCAAGTAAAAAAAAAATAGAGTAGGTCGTAAGTCATTATTTTGTTGTCTATAATTGACTGTGTACTGTAACATGGCTGTGCTTAGATGCCCTGAATCTAGTTGAACGCTTTTTCATAGATTTTATCGTTTTTCTGTAGTGTTATTCGAAAGCCTCTGTTTTAAAGTTGAGAAATATAAAATGAAATAGTCGGGCGCTAGACATGGTAGTGGCCATAGGCAATAAAGAGAGAATTAAAAAATAAGCCAAACGTTGGCCCAGTGCTCTATGATAATTTAAAGCTTTGTCCCAAACTCATTAAATCTTTGTTTGTGCAGCTGAGTCTCAGTGCCGACTTTCTCATTGTGATAACTGCGATCGAGCTGAGACTAGTGTTATCGCACAATGTAGACAAATAGTACAAAACGTGCAATGCTTAGCAAATCTCTCTAACCTATAGTAAGAGTAGAATTCGTGTATCCAAATGAACCTTGGTATTGTAATGTATATATAGTTCCTATGGTTTTTCTCTGCCCTATTTCGTATAAAAATTTCCGACACCGCTGCCGCGTTGTCATAGCACCGCCTGTTTTTTTAACTATAGTGATATAGTTAACTGGACTTCGGTTTTGCCTTGCTTTAACGTGTCAACATATGCGATAATGGTTTAGAAAATCAAATTCCGGGCCACTGCATAACGCTCCCATTTAAAATACACAATTTCCCGTGGCTGTGATGTATAAGTAGATAAAAGTAAGCTCTGTACGAATATATCGCTCCACCCACGCTCACTTGAAAAAGTTTGTCTGTGAAGGATTAACGAAAAAATCTACTTAAATGAATACACTTGGGTTTAAGTGCTTGTACTTCTTAGTCTCTTCTCTCTTGTCATATAACACGTCTAACAAAATTTTGACATCATTTCTTATTTAAGCAATATTTTTCTAGATGTCTTTGTTATTCATATCGTTGCTAGGCCAATTTTAACCTTTCCAGAAAGACTTAGAGAACTTTGCACCGTTGTAATTTTTTTAAGAGCTAAAAAGTTCAGTTTTTTGTAGTTTTAAGTGTATTTGCGAGAAGTGTAAGTATAGCGGAATACAACATCAAAATAAAAACGTGTGCACTGCTTCCAATAAACAACTAATTTGTACGCCTTTGATGTATATCTTTGTTAAATACACGGAACTGGAATATTAGACATTAAAAATACTATAGTCTATAGTACTGTTCAACATACATTGCCATGATGTATCGTATTTTAATACACAACTGTATACCCCTTTAATTTGGATTATTACACTAAGCTGCCAGAATATTATGTAGACAAGCGTCAATTTAATAAAAAGGTAAATTAGAATAAATTTAAACAAAACTTTATGGATATTTAACGGGTAATACTTACTTCAAACATGTTGTTTACTGTATATAGTACTGTCTTCTTCACATGATGAACAGTTTGTCGTATTATATATACTTTTTTGTTGTTTTCATTGGCGGAGACAAGACAATTCGATGATATTCTTCGATCTGCTAAGGTCCTCTCCTTACCGAGCAGGTGCCAGCCAGCCGTTTGCGGTTTTTAATGTGGGCTGACCAAATTTGTTGTTTCGACCTGTTAAAACCTTGACAACTTGTTTCTGCTTATCTTGATAAGCCAATCTTAGGCAATTGCATCAATGATTGTATTGGAAATATTTCTGCGTACGTCAGCCAACAGTTTTATAATTGGCGGCAAAACCGACCAACAGCTTCGGTAAAAATTGATCAACATCTATATACGCTTCCATACTTTTGTTGTTTTAATTTTTTTGCCCACGTTATTGGGCCAAAAATATTTTTATATATGTGTTGGTCTGATTATATATAACATTTTGATATATGGGTGTCATTCCCGAGTTCTTTTTCCAATTTTGTAAAACAAAGAGTCCTTTTTCTTTCAGCCTTATAGTCCAATAATATGGACCAAAAAATTACGGAACGATAACAAAACTAATTTAATCCTAGTTAAGTTAGTGTTAATATTATCTCAACCGTAAATCAGCCATTCATAAAGCTTGATTTGTAGCACGTGATCAGGCAATCATGGAGTTCCATCCATAGAGATCATAAATAAAGCTTTATTTATGATCTCTATGGTCCCATCGACGTTTCCTCACATTATAGTATAAAATTCGAATACCCCGCTGCATCGGGGTATTCGACTTTGCGTGTTGTACCACGCTTGAAGACCATCGCGTACGACTAGATTGAAGCTAGATAGTCGGAAGAAGCCATTTTACAATGTGGTTGGTTTGTAAAGAAAATGTTTCGATGTAATATATCATTTATAAACCTTCCGCTCGGGGAATTCGATGAAATATTACCCCCTCGGCAAGATATATCCGTACCACGTGTCTTCTATATTTTATGCCGTTTACTGGCCAGACTAATGTTGGACCAACTAGTTCAGCGTGATTATTGTCTGTTTTGTTAATTAATATACTGTTTACTGGCTAGAATAATGGCCGACAACATGCGTAATTCGATATGGGCGAGGACAAGGTTCTGATACCTTGTAGACAAAATTTCTAATACTTTGTAGACAATATTCTTCAATATGTGAAAAATTTGCATATGTGGCTTGTTGCTGCAAAGTCACTAAGGAAAATGTCATTAGTATCCAATATCCGGTTTAGGCCGATTTTTCCCGCCAAATTAGCATGTAGGTTGAACCCTTTGTTTGTTTATCTCCTGGTTCATTGTTTTCTAAATCAATTTTTAATTGTTGGTCCTGTTTATTCAGATCTGACATGGGACATAAAAAAGTTTACTGTGATGTCGAACATTGTAAAAGAAGGACAAACGGTGAAGAGATCGATTGCAAATGACAGCAGCAAACTTTAAAATAAGAGTTTAGCAAAGACGAGTTTTTCCTGTTTGTTTGGTGTGGTCTATTAGTGCGACATGGAAATAAGTAGTGTTTACGAA
>JAOBAZ010000352.1:0-13745 GCA_026546875.1 Pteroeides caledonicum | reverse complement strand
AGACAGACAGACAGACAGACAGACAGACAGACAGACAGACAGACAGACAGACTGACAGACAGACAGACAGACAGACAGACAGACAGACAGACAGATATTCATAGATTCATAGATTCATAGATTCATAGATTCATGGATTCATATATTCATATATTCATATATTCACATATTCACATATTCACATATTCACTCGTTCGTTCGTTCGTTCATTCGTTCATTCGTTCATTCGTTCATTCGTTCATTCGTTCATTTGTTCATTCATTTATTCATTTGTTCATATCATATATTCATATATTCGTACTTTCGTACTTTCGTAAATACGTACATACGCACGCACCCACATGCACATCCATAGATACATACATGTTTCTTACCATTGCTTAGAGCAGGACAGGGAAACAGTCTCGCAATTGTACGTACTTGGCTGGCTTCTTTTTATGCAGCGCTGTATGTCTTGCATTTGATGCACTAATGTGTAACCGGTGTACTTGTTAAAACAAAAGGGATATAGATTAAAATTTTTTTTGAAGCTGGAAGTTTTGATATTTTCAAATCTTTTGCGAATTTCTTCCTGCGGCTTCAGCCCTAATATATAGTCCTTACCGGGCTTTGTGTCCTATCACGTGCTCACAACTCACCCCCTAAATCTCCCAAACCCCACTCCAATAAAAATATGAAAAACCGTCTATGTTCAGGATAAGACATTGCATAAACAAATTATCAGAACTAGTATTGTACATTATACGCGGCTTATTAATTCCTTTGTCGTTTGTGAAATGGCCACATATTTCCTCCTGTGCTTTTTCAGATCGTTTACAGATGGCTTGGAAAGGCGAAAAAGAAGAAACAGTGGTAGTAGTGTTGCAAGTACGACGGATTTTGCGGTAAGCTTGTACAGGGGATTTTGCTTCACTTCTGAGTGTAAATTTGCATGGAGTGAAAAGTACTCCAAATGCGGAGCTCTTCTGTACCGTTTTATTCACTCACACAGCACCCATAAAATAACAGTGAAGTGATCACGTTTAATTGTAATGAACATGAAGCAGACTGTCAGTCCCAGACATTCAATGAGAAGGTATTCTACAAACAGTACGTTACGTCAATTTTGGTAGGAACTAAAAGAAGAAAACTTTACAAAAGATGTTACTTTGTAGTTTTAAAAGTTCTTTGATCAAACCATATAAATCCGTTTCATATGCACTAAATCTTTGGCGATAATACAGTAGTCACATTTCCTTAAAATTCACTTGATTATACTATCCTTTTGGGCTGAGTTGCTCAAAGGTGGGTTAGTGCTAACCCAGGGTTAAACGTTAACTCCGCGTTTTAGTTTACTATGTTAGAGTTTACAGTTTTTCTTGACATTTCCTTGACAAATTGACATCATAACACTTGAACTAATTTACAACAGCTCTGTTAAAAAGCAACAAGGTTTTAACGAAGCAGGTTCCAATAATTTTGCTTCTTAACTTTACACTAACGCAGGGTTAAGCTAACCTAGCTTTGAACAACCGGCCCCAGAACTTTTTTTGGTTTTCAAACAATGCTAATCGTAATATATACACGCAAGTTGTTGGAAAAAAACGCCGGGTGTTGTTGTCCTGTACTGTACATGTACTTTGGGTTACTCAACATTTCTGTTGGTTATAACCCCACTTAATGTGGTATTTTGGTTGCTGTTACTAATTAACAATTTTTTACTGTAAATAAGATGATTACTGGTGAATTTTGGTTGCTCGGAAAGATAAATACTCACCGATAATCACCGATACAGTTGTAAATTATTTTTGTATAATTTCGTACTTCACGTAGCCATTGTAGGATAGAGGACAATCAGAAAAAATATCAATAAACAGTAACTTGTCGCTTTTTTACGCAGTTGTACATTGTCAAAGAAATTAGAGTTTTTGTTTCATACAGGATTCCGCCTAGCAAACTAGGCGTTCGGTTCCTTATATAATTTTTCAAGGTGGTTATCTACCCTAAATTACCCAAGTCATTATTTTTGCTCTCACTTGCAGTAAATTCCCATGTAGTTGTCCCGCTTTGTTAATATTTTTGTGTATATTGACTGTGAAAACAATCAATTTCTAAAGGCCACTGGCGTAGCCAACCTGCAAAGATAGTCATGCTATGCAAATTTCAAATCATTACCATTATTCATTTCTTTAGAAACTCCTTGTTTTTACTGTTCTTGAACATGGGAATATTTGCTTAGCATGACTAAATTGGCGGGCTGGCTACGTTACTGCGGTAGACTACCACCTCAAATGATTTCTGGCACTTTCTTTAACTATTTTCTGTGTTTGTAGAACGAGAGAATCGATCCACTAATTGCTCTTAATGCAGAAGTTTTCGCTATAAAGCAAATGGTTACGAAAGAATTTGACAATGAGAAATCTGGTGATGATGTAACTGAACAGAATAGTGACGCAAACGATGAAGTTAACCTCAACATTAGTGACGTAACTTTAGAACTATCGCGTGTTCACCAGCTCATACTAAAATGGAAGTCATACATGGACTCCAAACTGTACAAAGTGGAGAGCGAAACACAACGGCTTGCAGAAGAAAATGATCGCATTTCTCTAGACTTAAATAACCAATTGAAACTGCTGACTGAGAAGCACGAGAATTTGTCCAAATTGGCTTCAAAAGAGTCGGCATTAGAAGTCACTGATTTAACAAACAAATTGAAAAGTGCCGAAGATGCTGTGACAAAACATAAAGCTGAGATTGATTCTGTAAATTATAAACTCAGCGAAGTTACTACGAATTATGAAAAATGTTTGGAAAATTTGACAGGTGTGCGTGAAAAACTGATTGTTACGCAAACGAAGATGGAAGAGTTTGAAAAGAAATCGTCTATTCTGAAAGAAAAGCTTGAGACAGAAAAAAAAGAACAAGTAAATATAAAAGAGGCATGCAATGACTTAAAATCAAAATTGAATGAGTCAGAATCTAGTGTATTGTCGCTAAAGAAAGAGCTTGAAGAAAGTGAAACGAAACTGAGAATTAAATGTTTAGAGCAAAGTAAGTTGCAAGAAGCATTTGAGAATGTGAATGGTTTGGTATTTTCATCTTTTGAAGATTTCGAGTCTTACTATAAAACACAATTAGAAGAGAAAGAGAAAGGCCTCGAAGTTAAAAACTCAGAAAATCAATCCCTTGAACGACGTGTGAACCACTTGAGTGACGAGAATAACCAGTTGAAAGAAAAGGTGAAAGAAGCTCAAGAGAAACTTACTTTATCGCAGGATGAGTTGGAATTATGTGTGGCAAAACAACGAGAAGAAGCTGAACAGTTTAGCGAAGTTAATGTTAGATTTGGAAAACTGGTTAAAACGTTTGAAAGAACCTATAAAATCTTGTCCGAGTATCGTCAGTCTCAGGAATCACTTGGTGATGAGAATTTAGAGGGTGGGGATACAAGTGACACTTTTGGTGAGGATTCCATGGAGCTGCAATGCCGGTCACTAATTAATGATTTAAATAAAACAAAAATGCTGTTAAAGGTTCATGAGGAAAATTTGGAAAAATCTACTCATGACAAATCCGCAGTTCAGACTGGTTTAGACAATCTTTCTTCAGAGGTTGAAAGGTAGATTAAGTTGTATTTATTTTTGTGCTGTTATATGAAAACAAAACTTTTTATAGTTAATTACAAAATGAATATAGGCTGTGGAAGAGTGTGGTTACAGAGTAAAAAAGTTGAGTTGCTACCGGACAATTTGAAGATCAAAAAAGTCTGCGTAGGCAGTATT
Organism: Pteroeides caledonicum; assembly: GCA_026546875.1. Taxonomy (NCBI): domain Eukaryota; kingdom Metazoa; phylum Cnidaria; class Anthozoa; order Scleralcyonacea; family Pennatulidae; genus Pteroeides; species Pteroeides caledonicum. The sequence continues at coordinate 9,981 of JAOBAZ010000352.1, read as the reverse complement.
AAATTCAGCTAAGAATTAACAAGGTCTGTCTGCACTTTAGCACCTTTTGAGAAAATGAAAAATGAAAATATACACGCGCATAATAGGAACACAAAACATTTTAATTCATAAGCGTAATTGAAGGCACGTCTATCTGCGTTGCCAGCTTATCGTGTATGGTTATTACTTTTTTGTATTTTGTAAGTTTTGTAAGTATTTGTGTTACTTTTGTGCGCATTTAGATCTTCATTTGTCATTTTGTCAACGCTTGCTAAGGTGCAGATAGACCTTGTTAATCCTCAGCTGACGTACTGTTTAGTTAGTTTTGTGCAAGTTGAGTAGAACTTAGCACCTTTTCGCTGTTTAAACATCGTTTCTTTAAGAGCCCTGCAAGTTCGCTACAAGAATCAGTTTCCGTTATTTTGTTTTTTCAAGTGTATTTTTTGTTGTAAGTAATTACAGTAGTGCTCAAAAGTAACTTAATAAAAGCGCTTTCCGCGTGAGACGCGTCGTCCGAGTTTCTCATAAGGCGTTCGGAATACGTTCCATATTGACATACAGCCCTGTGCAGTTAATAGTGGCTATTTGCACACGAGGGTATGGCACAGAATTATAATAAAAGCTTTGGTAATGGAGCGCGTTCGGAACGCGTTCTGGACACGAACAACGGGTTACTAGACAGATTTAGCAAGAGGACGTGGACGTCAAAAAGGACGTGAGAATGGCGTGGTAAGCTTTGCGTATTTACGTCGCCAACAAATTAGGGCGCCAGTTTCCCGCGAGTCCACGCCATCTCATGTCCTTTTTGACGTCCACGTCCTCTTGCTAAACCTGTCTACTTTCTGAGCAGTACTGTAGTATATCAACTACATATTGTGACGTCATCAAAATCTGAGTACATTTTTTCGAACCGTACTCCAAGATGGTTGACTTTGATAGCTTGTGGTGAACAAATTTTGAAGTAAAATATCCCGAAAACAAGAGAGGTGTGATTACATTATATTAAATAACACCAGTTACCATATATATATGTAGTTTTATAGTGTACGTTTTTTATTTAACACAAGGAAAATTAGGTTGCCAATTCCATTTAAGATTGGTTGTGTAATCAGTATAGTTGTCTGAAATTGAATGAAAATCAATCTAAAATAGGAAACCATGGTATTGCTACAGTATTTTAAATGTAAAGGAAGGAAGTTTGCTAACTCCTAATTATAAACTTTCTGATTTAGGTTACTTAAAGAAAATAAATATTTAGAAAATAAGATCACTGAGTTGCGTCTTGGTGGAGAAGAAAACCAGGTATTACATTTTTAGAATCAGTTCAAGATTACAGTGTATCGGAACTTGTTGTGTATCCATACAACGTAAACTTTAATATGTGCTTGACCTTCAAATTTGCTGACTATTGTAGAAACGTCGAACGGAGTTAGAAATTCGGTTACAGTCTGTTGAAGACGAAAAAATCAAACTTGAAGAGTCGGTGAATTATGTGATTGACGAAAAGGAAAAGCTAAATACGGAGCTTAAAACACTTAATGAGAAATTACAACAAGAAAGTTATTCCAGGTTGGTAAATGAAAACGAACTGTCGGAAACTGCCGACGAGCTTACTAGAGAAAAGCAAGAAAAGACATCACTTAATTTTCAGGTTGATAAATTGAAATGCGAGTTGGTAGAAAAATGTGAAGAACTTGACAAAAAAGGAGCAGAATTAGCGGAATGTAAACAAGAATTGTCTACAGTCTCAGCATCGTTCAATGCAATCTCTAGTGAGCTTGATACAATGGAGGGGAAAATAAAGGTAGTTGCTGCAGAAAAAAATGAATGTGAAGAAAAAATACTTGTTTACCAAGAGAAATTGGGAAGTTTGCAGTGTACAATGGATCAAGAAGTTTCGTCTTTGAAGTTTCAGTTGAGCTCTGAAGTTATGAAATACGATGATGAAATAAAGGTGAACTTATTGCTGTTGCTGTCGCAAGAACAATTGTATTAAAGTGTTGTGGAACGAAATTTGTATTTGTTTTTACTGCAGAATCCTTAACTCTTAAACTCCTGAATTTTTTCCTTTTGTTTATTGTTGTCTCTTTGTTCATGCTTTTGTTTTTGCTTTTCTTGTACTGTTTATGCAGTGTATAAAATGGGGTCGTATATGACCCCATCCGCCGTTTAAGAGTTAATCCTTTAATACCCAGTGTCCGATATATCGGTCACTAAGAACAAAAGAACAAAGCAAAAAAAATGGGAAAACAAAGAACGAAAGAAAAAAATCCTTATTTAGTCATCAATGTATTTTTTCGAAACGTGGTTTAAACAGTTGCATATTTTCGACGTCTCAATATATGCACGTGAGGTGAAAAAGTTTAAAAATTTCTAAAGAAATGATTAAAGATAAGGATTTGAAATTTGCATAGCAGGACCAACTTGTCGGTCTGGTTTCGCCACTGCTAAGAAAATGTATCAAACATCTATTGGTAAAATTTGGCTTTTTTAAATGGTGTGTTCAATTAGACGTCATGGTCGTTCTCATTTACCGGATACTTAGCTCACGTCTACATTGGATAAATCACACCATGATAATCACTAATCAAATCACTTCAAGATTCTGCGATAAAAACAATAAAGAGAATTTTCTTTTATAAACACTTGGTAAAAAAGTGCATGGGACAAACATTACTAGCGCTATTTATAATCTATGGTTGTTTGGGGAAAATCATTAAGTGTATTGCAGTACAATTTATAATGGTAATAGAAGCTCATAAAGCTCATAAAGTGTGTAATTAATGCTTAAGTCACGATGTTTGTCCAAAACCCCAGTTTTTGACAGATGCTGCATTTAATGGTATGGGGATTGCAATCTGTTACGGATGGTAGTATATATGTTAACAAATAGGTGAAATGTCCTCATATTATACTGTAAGGAAATAATGCATACTGAACGAGGTATGAGAACGTAAGACAAAATAGACCATCAGTAACATATATGGACTATTGCATGTATCTATAATGGACATGTACAGTATGCAAATCGAATTCCTCTTAGCTAATGAAATTGCTTTATTTGTCACTGATTATATAGATATGTAATTGATAAAATAATTTTACTCCTATCAACCAATCAGTGTCTAGTAATTTTGTCATCCTAATAATAAAGAGGCTAACTTTTTTAAACTTAAACTTAGTCACATCTCATCACAATCGATTTACCGCGCCTCTATTCAAAACTTCTGAAAAACAGAAAATGTTCAAAATATGCGTATAAACATGACAGCAAAACTGAAAAACTAAACTTGAGGCAAAAGTTGAAATAAAAAGAAGCAAACTGTACGTGATTGGATGTCGCGATGATCAATATTTTTGATGCTTTTAAGAAACGTTTAGAAAACTTAACATTGTGAGGGAAAAGGGAGTCGATGACTGTGTGGTTTTATTTAAACTTTCAGGAATTATCCAAAGAAAGAGATGAAGCTGTAGGTTTAAAAGAAAAGATTCAAGAAAACGAAGACGCCATTTTGAAGCTCGAAAACAAGCTGAAGGAGCGGAATGAAGAATGGCAAAGTGAAAAAAAGAAACTGACAAGCGAAATTAAGATGCTAAAAAATGACGTAAGTTAGTAATTAGGTTTAAGTGGGCTTAATTTTTTATTTCCGCTAGTGTTTATTTTCGTGATGTTTGTATGTATGTCAGTATGTGTTAACAATCTAGACGTGCCAAATGTGTCAATGTGAAATGCAATAATTATGATGGCTTTTCATTGTGTTCGACATAATGTCACAGCGTATACTTTGTTAAAAATACACCCTGAAATATATTACACTTCTTTTTAAAATATCAACAAATAAACGATGATAATGCTCGTAAAACGAGTCGACAGCCATCAGGTATGTATGTATGTATGTACGTACATATACGTACGTATGTACGTATATGCGAATACCTGTACTCTTCCATATTACTGACGAATAATGATGCATGTTTTCACCTTTCTACAACCATATATAGTCATCACTTCTCGCCAAGAAAAAAAGGAGTCGCAAGACGCAAAAAAGGTCCGAATACACCTTCCTGAACATTATTTATTTCTCAGTTTCTCAGAAAACTAATTCTGATTGTTTAAGAGCAGTTAATACCATTAGAGTTTCATGTGTAGTTTTACACGCTAAACAATTATCATGTATGTATGTATGTATGTACGTACATATACGTACGTATGTACGTATATGCGAATACCTGTACTCTTCCATATTACTGACGAATAATGATGCATGTTTTCACCTTTCTACAACCATATATAGTCATCACTTCTCGCCAAGAAAAAAAGGAGTCGCAAGACGCAAAAAAGGTCCGAATACACCTTCCTGAACATTATTTATTTCTCAGTTTCTCAGAAAACTAATTCTGATTGTTTAAGAGCAGTTAATACCATTAGAGTTTCATGTGTAGTTTTACACGCTAAACAATCATTTGCCTGATGATTACTTTACCGCGTGATGGTTTGTAGATTAAACGCCCTTTTACCCTTTGTTGGCAGGAATAGTTACTAGCTGTAGTATTTACGTTTAGATCAAGGTATTAAATTCAAACATTGATGCAGACAAAAAGGAAATCCAATCCATGGAAAGTACACTACTCTTATCGAAGAAAGAATGTGAGAAAATGAAAGGACGGAATAACGAGTACAAACGGACAATTAAAGAAATGAAACATCAAAAAAGTGAAAGGGAAACTATTCTTGAGCAAGAAAAGATGGAATTGGAAGAAGACAACGTACAGTTAAAGAATAAACTGATTGCTGTTTTGAGGTAAACGGTATAGTTAATTGTATGTATTAAATTATGTCCTTAATTATTGAGAATTGTTTCCCGTAAAACAAATTTTAATATTACGCGCATAGTAATAATAGATAAAATGCAGATCTTGGAGGAGAGCATTTAATAACTTCAGGCTACAGTACTTCGAAGTCTCAAACTGTTGAGAACTTTAGGCAAAACGTATATTCTCGTCCATATTTTACGATAATAATCAGTTAACCATTTGGCTTATTACCATCCCACTCTACCGCTCATCTCTATATTAACTGGATCGGCTGAACTGAGCTCTTGCTTGACCCCACTGGCGGCCATATTTGTACACCACGAAGGAGAGATATTATTGTTTATTTTGTGCTTCTAAAAGTTGTTGATCTAATGAAAGATTAATTTCAACAAAAAACGTGACATTTTAAATATTTTATGCGATATTTAAGACCGGAAAATATTGACACAAGCATAGATATCTATAGATTAGTTTTGCTGGCCGCCATATTTAAACACCCAAGAGAAATTTTGTTTTGTTCAATTTTCATTCAATAGATAACTTACAAATTGGAATGTGGTGTAAATTTATTGTCCTCAAAATAAATACAATTAATCAAACTCGTGATAGCAAATTGTGATTTTACAGTGACACGTTTGATTTCAATCCAAATTGGACCTCATTCAGCGCATTTATATATGATTTATGAGCAAAGCGGCTTGCTCGTTAAGCGAGAGTTTTAGGCATTAATGGTTAACAGGAGTATCAGGCCATCCATCTTGTATGTTTCCTGCGTCTTGCTTATTGATGTGTACACCAGCGACATGTATCTTGTAAACTTTTTAATGAGTGGTGTGTTTTAACGCACCTTACTTTATTCTTTTCTTCTGTCTAACTTCAGAGGATTTTAGATGTCAAGGGAAGAGTTTAGGAGACTTAATGGGTTTAATAAAGAGATATTCTAGATGTTTAACAGTTTTAGAACTGTATTAGATTTACCTATATGTATTTTTTAACTTTTATTTAAAAACACAGTGACAAGTCTGAGCTGTGGAAGAGATCTAACCAATTAGAATTTGACATGAAAACGAGGTTATCAGAGACGTGGGTTGAAGATAAAGATGCCGTGCACTGTCCGAACTGCAATGTAGTATTCTCATTATTTGTCAGAAAGGTACATTTAATAACGTAACTATTACGTGGATAAAAGTACAAACCAACATTGTAATGTATAAATGCATGCCGGCATAAGTAGGAACCAGGGTTGGTAGATTGGATGATTAAATAAGCCTAATGCATGCTACCAGCGATGGTCTTTTTTTCTCTTTGTTTTGTTTCTTGTGTTTTTTTCCGGCACTAATAACAGTGTTTTCAATGTTAATTAATCCAGTCTGGTAACCCTAGTAAGACTTAATTACGAAAAGGAACGTTTCGTATTAATATTCATGCATATATGAAATACAAAAGTGAAATGATTTGTCGTCCAGGGTTCGTACATATCTTTAAATTCTGGAAAGTCCTTGAATGCTGAATTCTCTTGATCAAGATTTGTAAACATTGTCAGTGCGCGAATTGCCTTGAATATCCGTAATGTCTGAGGCGGAACATTCACAGTTAAATTTTATGTAAATTCTGATCATTTATTTTCAGATAAAAATCCTTGACGGTAACGTGTGTGTCTGTGTGGCATTTAACTCTTTAGCGACTGCGATGTTTTTCTTTTGTTCATTGTTTTTCTATTGTTTCGGCTTTATTTTCTTGTTCTATTAGGGTCATTAACGACCCCTTTCGCTGCCAAAAAGTTAAACTCAGATTGTAATAGAAATACTAAATAATGTACGTAGAAATGATTGATAAGAGTTTATACTTTAAGACCTAACCGGGCAAGTTGCGAAAAATGCCGCTACAAGGCCTCTTGGGTGGAAATCGAACCCGCGATTACTGTTTTCTCATGATGTTAATAATGTGAAAGTTCACAGTTCTTTACATTTTTTTAGCACCACTGCAGGTTTTGTGGAAACGTTTTTTGTCATGCTTGTTCAGATAACTTTGTGAAAACAATCCACAGCAGGTAACGCTCAAAAAAGTAACTATTATATGGACATGAGTCATTTACTGGAAACTAAAATACAACTAAAATACTCATACTTTCCATATTTTACTAGTATGTAACGCGTGTGTTTGGTCCCGCGACAATCGCGGGATTTTCCGCTTTGTTTTGTTTCAAAATAAAGAGTGTTCTTATTTAGTTTATTTTTATTTTTGTCCATATAAGAAAAAGAACTTTACCCGGCGGCTCGAATGTATAAATATTGTTTTCTCGTTCTTAAAAACAATACGTTACCTACTCGCTTGCGCTCATTTGTAAAACATTGTTTCTGTCACTGGAAAATGGTATTTACATCTTTTTGCACCGTGTAATATCCTCTATATATTTCATAAAATTTTTTAAGACTAAGGATTTCATACAAAAGTTTTATAACTAAGGATTAATTGCGTTTTAATATAGAAAACCATATCGATCCTGCGACGATTGTTACGCGAAGGAGAAAGAGCTAAGAAGTGATACATCGTTGACGTCAAACACAAGTCAAGTAGAACACGGTTCACAAAATATGAGCACTAGTTCTTATGGTAGCGATAGCGAAACGGATTCGAGTTTTGGTAAAACGTCTGTTTCCTCTTCAGGTGTAACAGTGTCTCCAGCAGCGAACAAGAAAACGTTGATAGAATACGAATCGAAACAAAAGAACAACGACGTGAAACCTGCAGCAGTACTCTCTGACGATAGTACTGAGTATGATGATGAAAATTACGAGGTGATTGAAGAGCCGAGCGATTCGTTAGATTTAATGTTAATGGATAGTTTAAATGTCAAAACCGAAGTTCAGGTGCATGAAAATAGTCAAGGATGGAATAAAGCTGCAATACCTGCTGGAAAGCTGTATCTGATAAGCACCAATGTTATCATTGGATCTCACCTAGTCATTGAGTTCACTACACCCCAGGTATGTACATCTTAAAGGACATTAAATACAGCAGTAACCATCCAGACGCTGGACTCTGACTGTCCAGTTTAACATTGATGTTCTGCGGTACCCTACCCCTAGCAGCCCGCTCTTTCTTCTATAGGGGTAGAGCTGCTGGGAACTTACTTTATTATTTTTAGCTTCAATTAATTTTATCCTGTTAATGTAGAGCGTTTTATTTGGTGTGGCTTTCAAAGAGAATGAGTTAACCAAAACAGAGGTAAACATTATTAAGAGTACATCCACTAGTTTTCGTGGATTTTTTAGTTATAAGGTCCGGTGCATGCATTATATACATGTAATTTTATATATTTATATACCACGAGTTTCTTGTTCGCAACATGCCTGCCATAAGAAGGCTTTAAGTGGTTTTGTATGTTGCAATGATTACATAAATAACGGTATATAGTTACCTATAGACTAGCTTTTAAATTTAGTGTCGCATTATTTTTGAATTTCAAAACAAAAACATATTTGTGATCAAATTAATAGGACATGTTAGGGCGACCAAAGCTGGTGAAGACATTTAACATTCATATATAATTTTTGTAAAATACCATTATTATTGATGCGTAAACCCAAAACTGATTATAAATCATGCTTTTGGTATAAAATTTCAACAGCATAATTTTTTACTCTGATGGTGTTTGGTAGAGACCATCACTGCGTCTTCTGTGTTATGATATTCCAAGTAATCAATTTTTTTTAGTCCACTGGTCTTTTAGAAATATCAGTACAACGCGTGTCGTTTCCATGTTATAATGCTTTAAAAAAGCAACACTTGAAAGAAGGCGAAATATTAAAGGTGATGCCATTGCATTTCGAGAGCCGGACGGGGGACCAACGTACTGTGGAAACCAACGACAACGAGTACAGTGCATATAAAGATTATGGTTTTCCCCTTTTGTTGTGTGTTTGGTTCGACACTTATTTCAATGACCTGCGATCGGATCAGCTAATTTAGTAATTTACCTAACCTATAATGGAAAAATTTGCAAATAGTGAAACTTAATTTGACAATTGAACGTATTTTAGCTCTCTTTGTTTTTGTAGATCTCTCTGCTGCGCTTGAGTGCAACTAAAGCGCTTAGTACACTATCTTTATGTTACCGTTTACAAAATAATTTGCGTGCATGCATGGTATTTGTGTTTCTGTTCATGTACAGTTGCTCAACATGATTAAACACTGCGTTTTTCGTTTGCAATTTCATGTCGTTAATGTTCCCAGCTAGCCGCTTTTGCTGTAAGTCACTTTAGCTATCCCTCACGCTCACTGTAACATTATATACATGCGTAAGCTCTCTTGATGAGCGTAGGAGCTCTTGACGCAATCGCAATGATGTATCTTTAATGAAAACCAAAACAAAGCAAATTTAAGAACATGATAACCTCTAACTATATGATTAATTTTTTAGACTGCTGTTCCTTTTAGTCAAGTAAATCCACAGCAACGTTACGTTAAAAGATTACCACAAGTGGCTCGTTCTGGAGTCGTCACTTTTCTCTTCGATAACACTCGTTCAAAGTAAGTTTGATATCTAAGTATTTCGTTAATCAATGCAATGCAATTTTCCAAATTAACTATTGCTAAAGAAATTATTAGAGACGTAAAACTGAAGATCTGTTTGATGCGAAGAATAGTAATTAAAACGCCCTTGGTAAGAGCATGCATTGAGCAGAACCGATGCGCAGAACGGACTTTATATCCTTCACATTTAATATTAGACAAACCGAAATACTATGGAAATGAAGGCAAATGAACTTGAAAATGTTACTCTCTCATCTAACGAGTTCAGGCCAAACTTATTTTTTGAAAGACCAGGTAGCCGCTGACGAGGCAACTTCCGTATTCAATTGATTAATCAAAACGACAAAAATGGCTGACTTGCTTTGGTAAATGATCCTTTTGTTCAATGCTTGATAATTTATGATGCCTTGTCAACCACAACCAGAATGTACATAAATGTATTATAAACTCTTCCTGGTGGAACATTTCGTACATCATTTTGCTGTGATAATTTTTAAATCATTACATAGCCCAAGCTGATAGTATATTTTTTAAATACTAATTACTAAAAGGTAGCCGGCAAAACCATGCCGCCACCACAGAATAGGAAATAACCAGAAGGGCAACTCAGCCGTACAACGTGTCCCCAATATTTTATGCAGATTTTATGCA
>JAOBAZ010000241.1:0-10100 GCA_026546875.1 Pteroeides caledonicum | reverse complement strand
AGCCTACCTTTCGGTGTCGGAGTCTTGCTCAATTTTTCTCTGCGGAAATGAAAAATGAACATTAGCAAACAAAATAACATAACATAAATAGTATCACTGTATTGTAAATAGTATTATAAATGTAAAATTAACAAAAAAAAGCTACCTACTAAAACACTTTCTAAATCTTTTGACTGTTTTTTTAAATCCTGTTTTTGTCCAGTGAGAATTTTCTGTTTTTCCGAGAACCATTTTAGTTGAAGTTCTTGCTCAGCGATTTTTTGACTTTTTATGACCAGGTTCCCTTGAAATGATTTAATCTCATCTCCGACTTCGCTTATTTTAGCTTGAAAATTTTCAATTTCGCTATTGACTGCAATAAAATGTAAAAACAACGAGCAAAATGACTCCGCAGTTGGATGCTTCGGCCTACGTGTTTTTTTAAATCAGAAAATATTTACCAAAAATTTATGTCGCACAGTTTGCCATATACTGCGCCTACCGTGTTTGAGTTTGGCTGTCCTTTCTTTCACTTTTTCTTCGGAATGAATAATCTGAGCAAATAAATCTTTCAAGATATTACTTGTTGCCATTTCGTTGTGATTCAGTACCTCGATCGATTGGCGGGAAAATGAGAGAGATTCGGGGGGAGAATTTTTTTAGCAATTTTTTTCGCGAAAAATAAGTGGCGCGAAAATTATCGAGTGGAAACAAACATGGCCGACAAAATAGACAAAACGCACGTGTGAAACAGATTTAAATTTTACATAGTTTAGCGGGAACCAAAGATAAAATTTATGAAAACTGAAAAATATTCGTAACTAGAATTGGTTGACTTGGACTTGTTGACTTGATTCGGGAAAGAGTGGAGAAATGGGCAAACGAAAATCCAAAAGTCATGGAAAAGCATCTGGAATGGCTAAGAGTTCGAGCAATGCCAAAGATAAAGGCAGTAACTTGAATGAGAATCCATTTGAAGTTCGCATTAATAAACGCCGATATGATATTTTGGGGAGGAAGACCAAACATGATAAAGGAAAACCGGGTGTTTCTCGCTCAAAAGGCCTAAAAAAAGTAAGTGTACTAATTTAACAATTATTCAATTAATTCACACCGACAGGCTTTTTTAATTACTGTGCTTTTTGTAATAATATTAATAAACGCATTTGAAGTGTCCGTAGTCCGACATTTAACAAAAAATGATAACACGAGGCAATAAAAAATGTAGTTTTTTAACAGTTTAAGTGCCAGGTACTCTTAAGCTGACACTAGAGTAGAACTGTATATCACTCCAAAATTATTTTATATACTTTTTGTTTTAGCGTGAAAAAACATTACTAGTGGAATACAAACATCGTAACAAGGTGAAGGATTATTGGAAAATATTTAAATACTAAAGTGTGTACAGTGTGTAGATTGTACTTTACGGGTTGTATGTGTGCATATGAGTATTTAGTGTATGTATTCAAACATTCTTCATATTGTTTTTTAACTTTCCCAGGCAAGTTCATTTATTGACAAAAGGTTTGGAGAATATGATGAAAATCTTTCATTAGAGGAGAAAATGTTAAAACGTTTTGCCACAGAAAAACAGGTAAATATAGTTTTAATGTGTTTTTTTCCAATTTGGCAATCACTTAATTTTTATGTGTTTCAGCTCCCCCATGGTATCTTGTATCTATTATTGCAGCAATAATTATATATTCTTTGAATTAGTGTACATTTACTTGCATGAATTTTTTAAAGCAACATGCAAGACATTATATAATGATGTGTACAATCTTATAAATTTATATGTTTGTGGTCTAACCTCAGTATTTTGCAACCTTGTTCCCAGGGTCTCAGAACTCCACTGCCACTCCAGGAACGGGAGCAGAGTTCTTGGACCCTGGGAACGAGGTTGAGTATTTTGCATCACTTTAAATCCCAATTTTGTGGTAATAAATAATATACCGTATTTTTCGGTTTATAAGTCGCACCTTTGTATAAGCCGCAGACTGCTTTTTTCGCAATTTTTTGGCCAAAAAACATATATAAGTCGCACCTTAGTATAAGATGCAGCGATTTTTTGAAAATACAAGATTATCGGTTTCCCCTGACAAGTAAAATAGCCTGGTGTTAGACAGAGATCAGACAGATAAAATCTGTGTAGCTGGTCACAGCCATCCTGAGGTGCATGGCTTAGCATACTCATTTCTTAACCCATTGATCACGGGAGGTTTCCCCTGACAGGTAAAATTGTCTGGGGTTTAAGTGAGTGGCTGGTTACGTCCACCCTGGCCATCAATAAGTTAGAAGAAATTCACCTGGGAATGTTTAGCACATTATTTATTATTTATGTCAATTGTAAATTATTGTAACTTAAGTAGTCTGGGTGATCTGAGTAGCTTGGACAAGGTTAGCCAGCTGCAAGAAAGTTTATAATTAATTGTTCTTATGATGTTTTTATCACAGAAACATCATGAGAAAGCTGGTTTATTTAACCTTGAAGATGAAGAACTGACTCATTTTGGTCAGTCACTGGGGGATATAAAAGAGTTCACTGACCCTATGTTGGATGATGAAGAAAGTGATCAGGAAGGTATTGTACAGATGCTTACTGTTTGTTACTAATATTTTAAATGCACATTGATTTATTACACTGAAAATAAAACTGCAACTGTATATACTATATATACCAGTATGCTGTAAAATAATTACTGGTAGTAATATTGTAAATAGATATTTAACCCATTCACGGTGGTCCCACAGTGCATGGGTTAAGAGACTCTTTTTCGCCAGGTTGACTATTAGTAGGTTAACCAATTGCTGCAATTAGTGGTTTCCTCCAGGCTGAGTTATAATTATCTAGCTTTAGCCAGAGTAAAGTCTGTGTTAATCTTGCTTAATATATCTCTGTGATATTACTCAATTAGATCAAGTTAATAACAGTAATTTTGGAGGATTCCTTAAGAGGCGAGGACCTAACCAAGAGAAGGTATTTTTAACCTTTTTTTGCATGAATTACTGGTACTATGTGTTAGCTTTGTTACTAGTGAGTATATATTAAATAATACAGGCTGTACATCTGAAATTTTTTTGTGTCATTATTTGTTTAGAATGACAATGAACCAAGGAGCAAGAAAGAAATCATGGAAGAAGTGGTTGCTAATGCAAAGCTGAAGAAAGTAAGACTAAGATAAGTTTTATCATAAAATTTGTTCGCATTATTTATTATTTATTATATAATGTATATACTTTAAAATGTAAATGCTATTTTAAAAATAACATTTGTTTTATAGCCTCTTTCCCTGCTTATGCATGGGTTAGCTTGAGACACCCTCTACTTCATACAACATGACATTCACCAACTCTTCATCATTCCAACATGCTCCATTAGGTCAGCCTATTCTATATAACATTTATTTTCCATTCTCCCCCTTCTAAAGATGTATGTTTGGCACTCTGCCAGAGACTCATGCAGGGATACACCAGACTTCTGTCTAACCATTCATATGAACACTACATATCATTCTTAGAACAATTTATCATATCATACACTACACATTGACCTAACTATTCATGCTATGGTACACCACTCATCAATCCAACCATTTACCATATTGACTTGTTCACCGCATATCCATCTAACCATTGTATATAACCATGAGTGGTATATATATGGTACACTAATATTTATATGGTATACCACATATCCATGGAGAAAGTTTAAGGAGCTGTCTGGGACCTAACAAGAAAGGGTGTCTCTAAGACTGAAAGGCAAGGTTTATGCATCATGTGTGAGGACTGCTTTGATTTATGGAAGTGAGACATGGGCTATGAATGCTGAGCAGAATGCAAGACTAGAAAGGACAGAGATGTGAATCGTTAGGAGGATGTGTGGTGTATCACTGAAAGATAAGGTGCCAAGTGTAGAGTTGAGAGAATGGGAGTTGAATGTGTGTCTGATGCTGTGAAGTGGAATAGGATAAGGTGGTTTGGACATGTTGTGCGGAAAGATGATAATGAGTGGGTGAAGAAGGGTGTCAGAGGTCGAGGAAGACCAAGGACGACACATGTGGAGTCAGATTGTGGAGAAGGACATCAAAGCACACTGAATGAGAAAAGAAGATGCGAACAAGCGTTCATGAGAAGTGGAGAAGGCTGTTGTGGGGAGCCACTGGCCAACCCCTGCCTAAGCGGGGAAAACAGCTATAAACCGATTGTTGTTGTTGTTGTTGGTATACCACATATCCGTGTGACCAAATACAATATAAGGCTTTCCATAAGCCTTAGAGTGCATGATAATTATAACTTTGTTGTATTTATTTCTACCAGCATGAGAGACAGGTTTTGAAAGAAGAGTCAGAAACATTGCGACAACAGTTGGATGATGATTTGGAGAATGTCCGGGGTTTACTTACTTTCAGAGTACCGGTAAGTGAAATCATACTGCAGCATTACTTTATATTAAACTATGGTAATAATTGCTGTAGTAAAACATTACTTATAAGAATTACTGGTACAGTACATTGTAATTATTGATTTTAATTAACAAACTGTCAAATCTGTATAATGCAACTAGGGTGTTCTTGTTAGGGAAATTACCCAACAAGAACACATAAGGTAAAGCATTTTGCTCATCTCCTGCATGGAGCTGCTACTGCATAACTGGTAACTAACATGTTTAACTCAAAGGGATACATTGTTCTCCAAGTGACCGCAGCTGGGAATCAAACCCACAACCTTCGGTTACTAGTCTGATGTCAGGTCAGTCAACGACAGGGAAAACCAAGGAAATGGGCATTATATACTGACTGTCAAGACGAATCTAGTCTTTTCAAGACAGCAATAAACTATACTCAGTTCAGTTTTTGTAATGTTTGTGGTGGATATTTTCGTATTCAGGTTATACAGTGTGTAAGGGTTACATGTAACCTCAGTACCAAAAAATCCATCATGTTTAACTCAGACTATAAAACATGTTGGAAAACTCAAAGACACTGCTCTGTAAGAAATGTAATATGTATTTGGATGTAATAATTAAGGTATTTGTGTATCAAATAAACCTGAATATATATATATTCAGGTTTGTGTGATACTATAGAATCAGTCTTTCATTATTTCACTAATTTTTCACAAAAAATCTCTTTTAGGTTGATGTTGCTAGCCATGAACCAAAAGTAAAAAGAGATGATTATGATAAAAGTGTTCGAGAGATGGCATTTGAAATAAAGGCTCAGGTATTGTCACAAGAAGTACCACTGTTTCTCTGTTGGTCTGTTACTGTAAACGTTGAATCTTTACTGTCTGATCTAGGATTTCGATTGAAAGTGATTTACATGCTTCAACTGACCTTTTTTCAATTTCCAAGAAACCTCACTTTTGCATTTTCTCGAAATTTTAGATCGGATAATATTGCTTTTAAAAGAATTTGAACAAGGTCAAATCCTGAATTCTTTGCATGCACAAATTTTTGCATGCAAAGAATAAATGCCCCACGGTGACCCAGGCAATGAATCTGAAGGGGATATTTTTGCTGAAACAGCACCAACCCCTCATTGGCACACTCTCAATCAGACACTGAATATTCGAATACTCACTTTTTAAGGCGTCAGATAAGATGAAAACTGAGGAAGAGATTGCAAAGCAAGAAGAAGAAAGGCTAAAGAAATTAGAGGTGAATTTTTGTTGTGGTTATAAATAAATGCCTCGATTAAACGCAGCAATGACGAGAAAGATTGCGGCGTTTGTTCGAGGGGGGCGTCTATTGGAATAATTACGGTACTTACAATACTGATATTTTATTTTTGTAGGCAGAAAGATTAAGAAGAATGAAGGGTCTTCCTGTTGAAGAAAAGAAACCTACCCACAGATCCGCTGATGATTTAGATGATGGGTAAGTTTTAAGCTATTGGCGATACAAAATGATTGCCACATTTATTGTCCACATTTAAAATAATTTAAAACTTTCTACAGATTTTCTCCACAAAAATATAATGACAAAAACCATTTTTGCATTCTGTCACGACCTGTTATAGGAGCTACTAAAAAACACTCGGATTTAATTGCTTTTACGTTGTAGTCTTCACTTAGTACTTCAAACAAAAATGTCTGATGTTCGATTTTTAGGTTTGTTCTGGATATGGACAAACGGTCTATGCTCGTGTACAAGGATGGGAAGATGGTCACGCCTGATGGTTACGGTAAGTTGAATAAGACATGGGTCTGTAAGGTCGAAACAATAAAGAGCAATAATGTAAGAAAGAGTACCAAGTGAATATGCTGTTCTGCTCAGAAGTAACCTGAAGTTAAGATCGCGTCCGCAACGCGTTCTAGGACGCGTTCTGTAACATGTTCCGAACACGAACACATCGGGAGAAATTTGGGGGACGCGTCCCAGAACGCGTTCTGAAACGGTTAACGAACGCGTTTTGAAACGCGTTCTGCATGAAACGCGATTTTCAGTGGGCTACTTCTGGGCAGTACGGTACTTTTCGACCCAACCAGGTCCTTTTGCGAAAAATTCAACTACAGGGTTTTGAACTGGCTGGAGTCGAACTTGCCACTTCTGGAATTGTATACCAGCGCTGTAGCCGACTGAGCTATGAAGGCTGTTGCCGAGAGCTTGGACACGAATTCAGTATAATGTGTATTAGGGATGTGTCAGATACCACATTACCGGATACTACCGAATATCACAAAATTGCCGGATACTGCCGGATATTACATTACCGGATACCGGATACTGTTGAATATCGCAAAATTACCGAACACCGGATACTGCCGGATACCACATTACCGGATGACTGCAAAATTACCGTATACTGGAATCCGGTATCCGGATCCTGCACATCCTTGATGAATATGTAGATATTAATGACATTTTTCTGAAGGGGGTTGTTATTAAATTATATTGTGGCCTTCCGACTTGGTAAAGACCCGCGATCTCTGGAAAGGATCCATTCCAGGAGTCGCGGGGTCGCTTACCACCCGAAAGGCAGATAACGATATTTATAGTCGAGAATACCAATTCTAAACCTCGTAGCTAACGTGAGACTTGCTTTATCCTTTGCATTGCACTGCGCAGTTCGGCCACAGAATAAAGATCTTTAGAGAATGGCCATTTCGTGGTACAATATGTCCCCGTATTATTATGCAAAAATATTCAGTTTAATGGCCGAGGCCGGTAAGTTTAGCGTGCTTATTGGACAGAGCACAGTTTACGGGCTATGAAACATGCGTAATGCAATATGCCCGAGGGCAAAAACTTCAAATGTTCCGACCGAAGTGGCACTTCTGTTTATTTCTATTCTGTGTTTCGGCGTCGATATACTGTGTCGATATATTGGATTTTCCATTAACCTACATTAATTTTGTTGGTACACTTGTTCCGGGGAAAACTCCCCTGCCCCACCCACTGCTTTTTACTTGCCATCGCAACAGAAACGGTATCAAAATTTATCGTTTCTGGTAAACATGGCTCTTTTGTTTTCAGCTCATTACACATTGTTCTGTTACACTTTCAGATTCAGATCAAGAGCTGGAGGCAGAAGAAGAGTCAGCTGGAATGAACGAAAATGAAATGAGTGAGGGAGCAGAACAGGAGGATGAAAGCGATGAAGGAGAAGAGGAAGAAGTGGAAGAAAATAGTGATAGCAATGAAGAAGAGTGTGATTCAGATCTGCAGTCAAGTGGTATGATTAATGTTCTTCGATTATTTTTTGACTTATCCATTTTGCATCTGGTGACGTCTTTGGCGCGTTAAGTCTTCTGCTTTTAACTGCTCATGTCATGTCGTAAAAATGGACAGAACGAAACAGTTCAAAGATACAGCATAAATCTATTGCTTTGCTGAATACTATTACAGGGACGTACCGAGCGGGGGGTGCGACCTCCTCCGCTTTGTGGTCGGTTTTTGAAGCCAGTGCGGTCGGTAATTTATATGGTATCAAAGATGCTTGAGGGGATCGTTGAAATATTTGAAAAGCTGTTAACCCTTTCTGGACCGTAGCTTTACTTTAGGCAAGTAAAATCGTCTGGCGTTAATAATAAAAGTCAACTGCTGTCCGGAAAGGGTTAAGCCACCTTGTAAGGATCGTCTTATGTAACCATTCACTGTCAAACCATGTCGTGTTGACGTTTGTTGCTTGTATAAAAGGAATCTATAAAAGGAATCACGTATCCACTAATTCAACACCAGCTTTAACCTTCCTATCATTTCATACACCAATGAAAGTAATTCGTTCTTTAGTGGTTCTCTCTAGTGGTAAGCTTGTAAAAAACACCTGCAATCAGAATGCCCCCGTTACGCTCCTGTGTATTTAAATTTCAAGTCAATTCCTTACACTACCAGTGATACTGCAAAAAACGTTGCTCACTGCGCATGCCTGTACAGTAGAGACCTCATTCGGACACATTTGCATACAACAAAAACTCTACTCAAGAACCGAGGTCTAAAAGAAAAGCTTGTAAAAGAATTTTTTCTATGGTTTTTAAAGAGTTCTTTCATTTAAGACAATGATGAATGTTCCATTTTGGCTGCTATTGGAAATGTTTTGGTGTTTGCTTTATTAAACGTGTTGCTTAATTATTGTATTTCAGATAATGACGACTCTGATGATGAGACCAAGCAAGAAGACATATCTCCAATCGATAAGTCGAAAAATACTAATCTAAAAGCCGGCAAACTCTCCAAAGTGACAAAAGACAACTTACCATATACATTCGCTGGTTAGTTTACGTTCGTAATGTTTTTTGTGGCGCTTAAATTCGTATTGTAAGCCAACTATGTAATGGTTTATTGCAGCTCCAAAAAGTTTTGAAGAATTCCGTAAACTGGTTGAGAACAGGTAAAATGAAGAAATATAACCTAAGTGACCTTAAATTTATTACACATCATCGATGACTGAATTTATTACCGTGGATTTCAGTTTGCTATTTTGCAAGACCGTTGAAAAGTTTCGAATTACCATTGCTAATGTAACTTGATATTAATGAAATGGATTCTCCACTCTAAAAATAAAAATCCACCAAATACTTTTGAATGGCGTAAAATAACATCTATGTGCATTAAATTTCTCATGGCCGTATCTTTCATTTGTAATTTACTTTCAAGGTTGAGTCTCTGAATCTATGGCGGCCGCCATCTTGGTTTTTGATGACGTAACTTGGTTGCTTGACATATTCCTCTTTAGTTTTCGCCCTTTAATTGTAGCATTTTCATCATTCATCAAGTTCACTAAGTAATGACTGCTCAATGACAAGTGCTGTGGTAATACTAAGAATAATAAATATAAGAAATCAATTAGCTGTTATCAACTGGCCAAGCAGCCAAGTTATAGGGATGTGCCGGATACCACATTACCGGATACCGGATACTACCGGATATTACATTACCGGTTACCGGATACTACCGGACATTGCAAAATTACCGGATACTGCCGGATATTACATTACCGGATACTGCTGAATATCGCAAAATTACCGAACGTCGGATACTGCCGGATACCACATTACCGGATACCGGATACTGCCGGATATCGCAAAATTACCGGATACCGGAATCCGGATCCGGCACATCCTTACCAAGTTACGTCATCAAAATCAAGATGACGGCCTCCATAGAATCAGAGGCTGAACTTCAAAGGTAAATTACAAATGAAAGATACAGTTAAGAGAAATTTAATGCATATAGATGATTATTTCACGCCATTCAGATGTATTTAGTTGATTTTTGTTTTTAGAGTGGAGGATCCCTTTAAGGGTCACAATGCGAATTTTGATGGATTGGTTAAAACTTTAAAAAGTCCAGTCGACCAGACGAGCGTTTTTCATATGACTTTTTTGTAGCTATAGAGTGTAACAATGGACCAAAGTTCCCCGAAATTGAATTGACCCGTTTTCCATGATCAGGCATTTAGTTTTACCAAAACAAAGATATTTGTGTTACTTAGTCATTTTATTTCCCGAAACTAATTATAACATATAACAATTATTCGCCGAAGGCGAAGTAAATATCGGTGTATTAATCACCGAGACGAAGTCGAGATGATTAATACACCGATATTCACTGAGCCTGAGGCGAATAATTGTTTTAGTATAAATACAACTTTTGTGGCCTCTCTTGTGCTTTTCGGTAC
>JAOBAZ010000130.1:0-10246 GCA_026546875.1 Pteroeides caledonicum | reverse complement strand
TGTACGCTCTGGCCAATAAGCACGCTCAACTGGCTGATCTCAGTCAGTAAATTGTACGCTCTGGTCAATAAGCACGCTCAACTGGCTGGCCTCAGTCAGTAAATTGTACGCTCTGGTCAATAAGTACACTCAACTGGCTGGTCTCAGTCAGTTAATTGTACGCTCTGGCCAATAAGGACGCTCAACCGGCTGGTCTCGGCCAGTAAACTGCGTATTTTTGCATAAAAATACGAGACACGCGTGTACCACGAATGTCCTTTCTGTATAGATCTTGTGTAATAGACCGAATCACCCTTGTATGCGAATTACTCATTTCGATGTTTACACATAGCTACTTCTGGGAGATGTTTCTTGTTAACGCGATGACACAAAGGCACAAAACAATGCATTCCAATTACAATAATGATACAAACTAAAATATACATCTCTCCAAAGTATGTGTAAACATCGAAATAGGTAATTTGCATACAAGACTGATTTGGTCTATTGCACTCCACTCCACCGATCAAAATTCAGTAGCTTTGTCGTGCGTATAATAAAAAAATGCAATAAGTCTAACATAACTAAAAACGTTTCGTTGCAGGGAAGGTCAACGTTGCGCCAACAATTTTTGGAGAGTGGAGATGGTTTTGTGCTTGTGTACTCCATCACAGATCGGCGCTCATTTGAAATGGTCGAAAATTATGGAGAAGAGATCCGCAAATGCCGCGAGCGCCATAAAAAAACGTACAAGATCAGTTTAGTTGGCAATAAATGCGATTTGAATGACGCAAGGAAAGTGAGTAAAGAGGAAGGCGAACAATTAGCTGCAAAAAATGGTTGGTCGTTTTGCGAGGCTTCAGCTGCAGAGAACACTTGTATTGGCCAAGTCTTCTTCGGCTTGAGCGGTATACCGAACAGTTCTCCAACACATATTCTTGGTTCAAGCACGAATTCAAATAACGCATGTCATCGGGAAAAGCATGCCAAGAAATTACACAAAAGGCATACACATAATGGATTTAATCTTTTTAAATGGCATTCGCAATAAAACATTGTATATTTATCTTTAAATAACCTTTACTTTCATGTTAAGCACTTCGAACAATATTCTCCGGTAAAAACCAAAACCAGAAAAATCTCAGTGTCTATAAAAACGTAAAACCTTAAAACAAACGAACAGGACACAAACATTTCTTGTGAAGCTAAAATTCTTTAGAGATGCTATATTATCCAGAGATTAACCATCATCAGAAAACAACGGTGTCCACTCGATAAGCCAAATCATTCAGGTAGACAACAAGTACACGAACGATCCGATTTTTTTAGAGGAACTAAATAATCCATTGATGTATCATATTACCAGCTGACGAACTAGTTCATAACTTAGTTCACACTAGCATGAGCGGAGTAACCTTGTATATGTAACAATTACAATAATAAACACTTAACTATAATATAACAGAATATACCAGCGCGTTAAGATATTATAGATAAAATATTAGTGAAAAATTATGAAAGAACGCATTTCAGCTTATGAATTGCGCTTCAAAGGGCTTTAAAACGCTTCAAGATTTTGCTTCTGCTTCCGTGCCCGGTTTCGCGTCGGGAGTAGCTTCTGTTGGTTTGGTCGTTGCTGTTGGTGACGTTGCTGCTGCTTCGCCATCTTTTTTCTCTTTCTTTGCGCTTCCATCTCCTTGGCCGCTGTCTTCACGACGTCGTTTAAACCTAGAACCACCTCGGCCGTATCGTGCTTTGTATTTGGCTGGCGGCAATGGATCAACACCAAGCACTTTGTGAAGTTGTCTGAACGCTTGCAGCCGAAGAAAATGCTAAAAGAAAGCAAGTAATGAATGGTTTCAACTACGCGAGTATTCAAAAGCCTTTTTATGCAAAAACCAATATTCGCGTGGATCGAACAATATTCCCTGTAGATATCTGCCCAGGTTCTTATGAGCTAAGGCCCTGTTTACATGCGAAAGAGTTGGTTCAAGTGATAAAAACACCCTCCTACCGAGTCATCTGGGCGACCAACTTTCTCCTAAAACTTCTCTTCATGCAAGATAACCGTTTACATGAGAGCGCCTCTCACTTGGCTTGGCTGATAGGGTCAACCTGAGGGAGAGTCACCTCTTTTGGAAAAAGGGCGACCCAAGCAGGCGAGTCAAGTTTTTATCATATGAACGATTTAGCTCGGCTAGCCGAGACAAATTTGTTCCGGCTTAAGGTCAAAGCAAGCTGCTCTTATATGTTATTAAACAGGCAGCACACACCGTCGCGAACTTTTCATATAAACGTACAGCAGTTGACTCGGGTAGAAGGGTGTCCAATAAACAAGGCTTAAGAAAAAAACTGCGTTTCTGCATGTACAGTGAGTCAGGTTTGAAGGGGTACACTACAATTTTTAACTACCTTTTCCCTCAGACTCATTAAATCAGTTTATTATCCTCCACTGTGTTAGTCAAGAATAAAAGATCATCATTGGGAAAAAGACCTGAATATTAATAGCATTGTCAAGAAAAAATACCTGAGCAGTAGCAGTGAGATCTTCTCGTTCTTGGGATGTCATCTCAGAGGCAGCGTCAGTTTGTTCTTTCTCACAAGGATCTTGCAAGCCTGGACCACCTGGAGAATGAAAATTAATTCTATCACGACTATGTAATAAAGATCTATACACCACCTGGAAGTATGTGTGCTCGCATTTTATGTAAATGTATTTTTATGTAAATATATATTATGTATGTTATTTACCGGCTGCTGGGTCCGGACGGGGGGAAACCGGACCGAGGTCATGAAATAGCTTAAAGCCGAAGACCGAGAGCTATTTTTTACTATATTACATAAATTAACGCCAAAGTCAATTTTACTTGTCCTGGGAAAAGCGTTAAAAACAACACATACCAGGTAAGAGAACCCCAGAAGCAATAGATTCCAAGACACGACGGAAAGCCTCACCAGGACCAAGTGGTCGACCAGCGCTACTTAGGGACTTCTCAACAAGTAACTCCATGGCCTATAATGTATTAAGAAATGAAAAATGTAAGGACTTAAAGATTTTGTGAGATTTAAATATTATTGGAGAAATATAGTTTCCGAGGGTTAAACATTTGATAATCGACAGCAATCCATTCTATTACGTGGAAAGAAAACAAAACTGCTCAGAAGTAACCTAAAGATGAACGTGTTCCGAAAGGGGTTCGGTACGTTTCGTTCTACACGAAATTTAATACAAATTTTGTGTAATGGAACGCATTAAGGACAGAACGGGTTTCAGTCCTTCACGCGTTCCATTACGTACCAATTGTAAAAGTAACAGATCGCAACCCTCATTCCACAAATCTATCAAAGATTAGGATATGGGACAAACCTCAATTTTGCTTCCCAACTTTACATACCCAAGGTTAAGATACTAGAGCTTTGACCAACCGGTCCCAGTATTTTACTTTGTTTAATTAAGACGATTTTATACGCGAGCGGGAAAGTCCCTGATTCATACACCATATTCCAAAATGGCTGCCATTTAATTTTTCTTTTATGTCTATCTAACTTAGCCCTTCTGGCCTCGTTTTTATGTCTGCAATTCAAAAGAATCTGTGCTTCCAAACGAGACCAGGAGGGCTAATTTAGATGCACATAAAAGAATAATTAAATGACAGCCAATTTGGATTATGGTGAATATATCGTTAAATAAACACTGATTAAAGACTAGAGCATCATAACAAAAGTATAAGTTAATACATAAAGTATAATTCCTAAATTAAACACGATAAAAGAATGAACAAAGGGGGATAACTAATAATTAGTATTAATATATTTTAAATTTCAAATAAAAAATGATTTACAGAAATTGTCTTAAACTACCAGTTTACTCCTCGCTAAATAAATTTTTCAATTTCTTGCCTCAAATATAGTTGCTTTTACGAAACCTTTTCCTCACATAAAGCAACTTTATTAATGTCATCAACTGTCTTACGCTGTTAAAAACCAGTCATTTCGTAAAACAAAATGAGCAATCTTCACGTATTTCACGTATTCGAAGACGTAAGACCGACTACCTTATACCACTCAAACTAATACTAAGTTCAAGTAAACAGGACTTCATCCGTTCCCGTTTCCTAGTGTAAATGAACAAGCTCGGCTATTTTTTGAGCGGCTATATCGGCTATATATAACGAGTGGTCTAAACAAAAAACTGTAGAATATCTCTCCAGGTAATTTTTCATAATCTAGACGATGAGATAAAAACTATGTGGGGTTTATATGTACTTTAAAAAGGGTTAATTTGCGATCGAAGATGCCACAAATTCCCGATCGTTGACAAGATATAAGACATCGTCTCTCTCATACTTAAAAACTTGGTAACTTAAAGGATTTTGTTTCGCAAACACTAAAAAAAAAAACAAGGAATTATACCGCCGAAAAGGTTTTATCGGATAAAGATTTCTCCTTGTTTACGTTGATTAAATCTGAACATCGGCAACAAAGCCTAGTCAGATAAGTAATTTGTTAGTGTTTAAAAAATGTTACATATTTTACACTATTGTTGACTTTTAATACCATTTAAGTGGAATTTTGTTACAGAAATATTGAAATGCATTAAATTTTCTAATGTTTACATTCTACGCTAACTCTACACATTTACAGTATAGTTTATAACCATCATATACTGCAGACAAATAAGAAATGAGAAAAAGGTCACCATATACTCGGGATGTAACGACACCAGTTTTTATCGCTTGAGGGACGGTATCACCAACGTGGTGATATCGTCCCTCAAACGATAAAATTGATATCGTATCATCCCTTATATGTTAACCTCTACTTATTTCTCTTTGTTTTCGAGATGTTTGATTGCATAAATGAGATGATCCACGACGTCAGATCCTAGGAGATAATTCTGCTACCTTCTATCTTTATATTCCATCCAGGAAATTACATGAAATGGGGCGGATCAAACTATTTTTTATTTTTTTTTTTGCCCAACATTGTTCACAGTTGTCAACAATATTGAACCATATAGTGGAAACTGAATCAGGTACAACAACATTGTACAATGTTCTTGACAACTATGAACAGTATAGGCAACACAACATTGTTCAATCCTGATTATATTAATATTGTAACAACCACTGATCTCTATATTAACTGAATCGGGTGTACACAGAATAAAGATATACACTAGTCTCACTTTTGTCCTCGCGCATGTTTCATTACGCATGTTGTCCGCCATGTTCCTAGCAAGTCAATTGCCTTTCCTGGCCAATAAGCACGCTCAACTGGTTGATCCGCCATATTCCTAGCAAAGCGATTACATATTTTTGCATAAAACAAAGAGGACACGTTGCACCGCGGAGTGCTTTCTCTGTATTGGTACTTCCTCTGTGGTGCTTGACAACTGTGAACAATATAAGGCAGTGTAACATTGTTCAATCCATTTTATATCAATTATGCAACAACCACTGATCTCTATATTAACCGAATCAACCATATCGCTTATAGCCGTGTATACTAAAGCTAACAGGAATGAGCACCAAATTAAAATGTGTCAAGGTACTTCATGTCATCGGAGATTTTAACAAGTCGGGATTTACTTCGAAGTTCCAGTAAAGTGCAAATTGACGTTCAACGAACAGCATGACGTGCACAACACACACCCGCCATTGTGTTGAGCGTTTTTTTTTGGTACGGCAACGTTTGGGTTTGCCTCCCTTACTTCCATCATAGTTGATCTAATTATTCGCGCGTGGTCCTCGTGAGAAAAGACCGTTTCAACTTCCATATAATCTGAGAAAACGAGTTTTGGATATGCGGTTTTTTATCCATGGATTAAAAGTCAACAGATGGTGAGATAATATTTTGAGAACTTCTGGAATGTAAACACGACGCAAGGATAAAACAAAGGCCAATTTCATTTTACATAGATACTAATACCGCCATTCAAATCTATTTTCAAGTCAATAAAGGGTAGGTCAAAAACAAGCATAGATTGCGGCGAGATTCCCGAAATCGGAAAAAAGTAAAAATTAGTGTCTAATACCCAGGATTACTACCAAGCGGTTTTTCACAACTACACGTGGAAATCTGTCACTAATTCACTAATTCTGTCCTTATCTTCTTAACATGAAAAAGTTTTCTGCGAACTTCGATTATGTTGGTAAATATTTGGATCGGGTTACACGATTTATGGCGTATCGCGAAATTCACTTGTACGTAAACCGTTTTACTTCACAGAACGCGGATTATAAAATTAGTGTAAAGATTACATTAATTTTTCTATTACGTACACACGCTTTTGGGCTTTTAAAACGTAAAGAGATCATGAAAGGGTGTAGCGACAATAAAGATCTATACAATTAAACCACTAAGCAGGACAAAGCAGTACATGCAGAAACGTCAAACGTTCCGACCCAAGCAGCACTACTGCTCCTTACTACACTGCACCTGACTGTACCTGTAGCCATACCTCTACCTCTTCCTATATCTACACCTCACATTATACATCTTATACCTATATGCCTCATACCTAGATCTATACCTACACCTTACATCTATACTTTCATCCCTATTCCTTATCCCATGTATCAATACTCATCAAGTATACATGTAAAGCAAATTCATAGGTAACGAAGCTTACCCAACTGCTAAGAGGTGCAAAGGAAGGAATACGATCTTTCATATCACGGAGCACGCGGATAATAACCACACAAGAAGGAACACTGTTTGCTTTCGCCTGAAACAATCAATAAAACAACGTTAAAACAAAACCAACGACATCAAAGTGCTTGTCCATAGACGACACGAGAGAATTCCACATATTTTTTTACAAGTGGGTTAACCTAAGCTGAGAATCAATGCAGTTAATACCCTAACTATGGTCATGTTTGTTAGTGTGGACGAGGTAATAATATTGCCTATGTCAATATATTCAAAATGCAGTTACACTTAAATCTTTATCATCATTAGTTCATTATTGTTTCTTAGTTTTGGAATTCATAACACACATGTTGTCTATGGCTAAAAGCAATGTTTTAAGCAAACATACACACTATGTGATACAAACTGGCGTCCTATAGGCCATGTTTACATAATACGAATTACGATATAACAAAATGAAACGTTCACACTGTAGTGAAACGTTTCCACGCAACAAACCACAACGCAAGTCTCACAGAATCCAGGATTTCTGATAAAAACAACAGTAATCGCTAACACAAGACGAACGGTCATTTAGATAAACTGTATACGATTCATTTTAGGCTAATAAACTGTGATGAACATCAACAATCACTTTTTGGTTTATGGCAGCGAACTGGTATGTAAAATGTTTTGATGCCCGTTCGAGCGACGGTCTTTCATCAAAGCAACTTCACTACCTGTCGCATGTCCAGTTGTTTGGTTTTTACGTGCGAAAAACAACGAATACAGCTTTGGAAAGCCATTTAGATTTATGACAAGTTGACTATCTTTTACGTTATTAGGAACCCCTTAAAGTTTACCCTCCATGATTTCAGTCAGGAGAAACTGTGATCACGGGGGATAACTACGGATATCAACGACCAGTGCTTAGAGCAGCATCCTGGGTTAGAGCGAGGCCTTTACGTTGCGGTTTCTATGAAGTACTAGATTAAATACGACTCGAACCTGGAACCACTTGGCATGGCGTAGGGATGCCAACGCCTCCAGACATTTTTCTTTGTCCAGCACATCTTTATGTTCTTCTGCTAAATCAGAGTGAACAGGGTCAGGAGTTGGAGAGAAGTTTGACCAGAGCACACTGTAACTCATACCCAGGACTTTATTCGGCGCTCCTCAACTCGCGGGCGAAATAGAAAAACGGCGAGTAAAGACTGGGCATGTAAGTAACCCAAAGCACTTCTGGTGTGTGACACTATAACCATTTGATGCTCAAAATATTAAAACTGCGATACAAGTAAAAATGTCACGACAATTACTAAAATATATTTACAAAACCTAAAAGGAGAAAACAGATTATACGACAGTTTTCCTAGATCGACACTTAAAAAACGAAAAAGTTTGCACAAAAAAACCGTTTCACTAAAACTTGGAATAATGGGTATTTACTTAAATAAAATGTATCCGTTAAAGAAAAATGGAGTTCAATTTGTAGCAAAAAAATAAAATAGGGTGCAGAAAATCACTGCTGTTCCTATAAAGTAAATCATAGAACGGTATTTCTGCTTATTTACTGAAATCCTTTTTAATTGTAATTCAGTTGTAATGATTTTTGTTCATTACTCATTAGCCAATTAAAAACACCCAAAATTAGTTCACAGTTTACAAAACAAAAAATCTTTAAGACTAAAGGGAAGTACATGTAGACACTTTGCAAATTTAAAAACGTTTTCGCGAATTTAATGAGATTTTCACGAATCGAACGGAGTTCTCACGAAATTCAATAGAGTTTCCTCAGTAAGGCAGTTGCGTTTCAACTAAACGTGTGTGTGTGTGAGCATCAAATACTGTATGTTGGTCAAATATCCTTCCAATACCCTCTCCTTTCTCTCAGGTACAATATCATAACTGGCTAACAAAAGATACTGTTGAACAACAACAGCAAAAGAACAAAAGATTAGCAAATACCACAAAGGAAAAATTCAAAACATGTTTTAGTAACCAACCACCCCCAACCAGAAAAAAACGTAAAACATTCACCCTTTTATGGAAATAATATTTTTTTCCAAAAGTGAGCCAAGCTTGGACACTTGGAAACAACCAATTCTGGTTGAAAAGATACTAGTGTAGCATGGACTATTTATAGTGGTACACTTACCTGTGAAATCATTGACATCTAAAATAAAATACTAGCCAATACGTTTAGTTACAAATAACCTTTAAAGAACATTGTCAATAACGAAATTTGGTACTGCAGTAAAAACTCGCACTTGAAAGACCTCTTATAACACACGAAAACATTTTAAATCTTTCTCGTACCTTGCACAGTTCTCGAGATAACTCCGTTAAATAGACCATGCAAGCCACCTCATTAGCAAGTTAGACCTCGTAAAACTTGTAAATAAAAGCTTAAATTTAAGCGAAACGCTTTGGGTTGACTTAAGTTTACTTGAAAAAAGCGTACGACAACCATAGCACTAACATTTGATATTACAACAACTCGATTTCTCACACTAGGTTGCCACGTGTCTTCCACCGCAAACCGCAGCAGTGCCAGAGTTTCATTTCTTATCTGATTGGTTAATCGCATGAATTAAACCCATATGATTGGTTAATGGCCCCTAAATGGTTGCGGTAGTGGTAGTCAAACCTGAAGCTCTGTATTAACATCAACTCAACAATACCCAATATAGTACAGAAAAACTATATTATACCATTGTCAAATGAAACTGGCGGTGGGGACTCTAGGCAGTAGACATAGGAGGAGGGAGGGCTGTCGACTGCCACACTTGCAGCACAAGACAAAATGTGTTCTCCCCACTCTGTGCATGCCCATATAAGGATATGCACGAGCCCGTGCCCCCAGTGTGAGAAATCTGTTCCTCGAAGCATTCAGCATTCATTGAAACATTCAGCCAGCGAGAAACTCTAAATAAGAAACAGATCTACTCTGTTTTTGACGTTGGGCATATTACGGCAACAATAGAAATACCCAAGATGACGGCATACATGACACGTATTTAATAGGAATATCTTATTACAGTACAAGATACGGAAAAGGTTCAAAAAGATTTTACGTATCATTTTATAAGCTCTTTCATGCCAATAATCTTTAACTGAAACAACAAAGAATATTTGTCACTATGTGCGAAAATATTTTTTTTCATGCTTTCAGTTATAATCTTTTTACATATAAAAATATAAAATGAGCTTTTTTGATTTTGATAATTGTACTTATTACATATTCATGAAGGAGAATGCTTAAGAACACAAAAAATAATGCAGCATAGCTAACTTTACCACAAGGTTAAAACGGTCAATCGCAGTTTTTGTCATTTCTGTAGCTTTTACAGAAATATATTCAAGAATTTTTTTACAGTAAGGAAATGCTGGAAATATTTTTGTTTTTACGGCCAACTTTACCACCAACCTCGTTCTCAGGACCTTCTCTCCGCTCCGGTTGGCGGTTCAACCGTTTCCCGTGGGATAAATCATCCGCTTTATTCTGACTTATTCCGCGGGAAATCGTTAGGTCACAGAATAGAGATTTAACCAGAAGTCTCACTCTTGTCGGAGCCTTTGAAGTTTTTGTCCTCGCGCATGTCGCATTACGCATGTTGTCCGCCATGTTCCT